>JAOTRH010129678.1:0-14339 GCA_034768845.1 Heliamphora exappendiculata | reverse complement strand
AAACACATATATTTTTATTAAAAAAATACATTTTTAAAAAGTTCCATAACAACTTTAAGCCATTTTTCATGTATTATTAACTTTTCACTTAAAATTACTTAAAATTTCTCCCTAATTTCCCCAAATGAACTTTTTGTATATGTACCTAATGCTACTTTAAACAAATAATCCATCTTTAACGCTGGGTTACCAGGTGAGCTGTTGATTTTATAATATACTATAAATATATATGGACGAACACACTTGACCAATTAATAGAGACATCCATGACAGTTCTGTTTTCCAAGATACAAAATAAGTTGAGAGTAAAAACTGCGTCCATAATCCAATCATACTGATTATAATAAGGCAAAAAATTATACCCATATGATGAAAATACCACGAAAAAGACGATCGGAGCACTCATGAATTTGAGATTCCTATAAAAGATAACACCGTTATGTTGGGGGTATATTTTTTATTCTTGGAATTTATATAATTAAAATTTTATTTATATGCATTTGGATCAGGCTAAAATTATCAATTCATAAGAAATCTACTACATATAGAATTTTATAATTATATGATATTAAGGTTTTAGTGTTCGCTTTAAATATAAATCTTATAATTTTATAAGGCTCGTGGAGAGTTGAATCAAATGGGTTGATATGTAGGGAGGTAAAAAAAATATTGGGGATATTGGGGTGACTCTTGAGCGGAAAAATGAAATTTTTTTCAAGGCTCGAGATGTGGATGTCGAGTTTTGAGGTATTTTTGATCTCGTGTGTTAAACCCATAAGTTTTTTGGTGGCCCATTAGTCTCACGATTTTACATATTTTAATTGCATTAAAATTTCACAAATTATTGATAAGTCAATCACGGATATAGTTTATCTATTAGTATTTAACTTGGGAAAAAACTCTTTTAAAATAATAAGAAAATTGTTGATAGATATGAATCATTCTAAAAGTTATCTTCTGGGCCCTCTTCTGTCATTTATAAAAGATAGAGTAACAATTCTTTACAGATATCAGTTTTTCATCAATCATAGCATACGGTTATTCTGAAATGTTAAAGATAAGGCGAAGAATGTGATCTAAGAATTAAAAATTACAAGTAAGGTTTCGTTTGTTCGATTGATTAATTATCAATGGCTGCCAAATGTATGTTGTTAATATTTAATTTTTTCTTAAGATGTATTAAATTTAAGATCATGTATGTTAAATATTTTGCATAATATTATATGAAATAGTATAAATTTCTTCAACAGTTAATATCAGAACAGGTTTTTTGAATCAATACCTCAGAATAAAATCATAGTGGAGTGTACTGTCTTGTACAAATCAATTTTGTTGTATCATGTGTATTCCCCTTCTTATATAAAGAACCGAAACCCTTTAATTGTTGTTTCATGTATATTGCCCATCCTGATGATGAGAGAACCTGTTAGCAGTGATTGGCCATTAAAAGGAATTACAAAAAAAAAAAAAAAACGTTTCGTAACAGGTGGATACTGTTAGCTATTAGGTTCAATGGTTTTTTTATGCTAAAGAAGTTTGTTTGCCTTCATAACACAAGAAGGTAATTATTACAGTGATTTAAAATAAATATATACATATATATTTTTTGGTTGGACTCATGAATTGTACACGACAATTCTTTATAGCATTATATGTATATATAATACTGGTAAATATTCACATTAGAATGGGAGCAATTAATTTTCTTGTGTATTTGTGTCCGAATAGGCATTAGTATAAATAATTCTTGGCTAAATTACACTTAGATTTTTTGTATTCCTATCATATATTACGATCTACTCATTTATTCTTAAAAATCACGCTGCACCTCCTAACTAGTAACGCCGTTAACGGCAAAAATAAAATGACCTTAATACCCTTATCAACCCCTCTGTACCTACTAGCTCCTCCTTTCCCATCCCAACCTTCTACTACCATCGAAACCCACCGGAGCAAAGCCATCGCCGCCAACATCGAAACAAAGCCACCGCCACCGCCACTGGAGCAAAGTCACTGCCACCGTCGCCAACATCGAAGCCCATCGAAACCCACTGAAGAAAAGCCACTGCCACCCACCCAAATAATCAAAAATTTCCACTATGAATTTGGTGAATTTGGGAACTCGAATTTGCCCAATACGTCAAATTTGCAGAATTTGGTGAATGGGAAACTCGAATTTGCCAAATTTTGTGAATTGGCTAAATTTGGGAACTTGAATTCGAATTTGTTGAATTTGGTTCCAATGAATTAAAGAGATGAAGTCGGCGGAGGAGTGGGTAGAGATGAAGTCAGCTCCAAAGCAAACGATGATGTGCTCGTTGCAGGCGGAGAATTCCAAAACCCTAATGTGCTCGTCGTAAGAAAACGATGAAGGTTCTTCCTCAAAATCCTAATGTCCATTTGTTTCATATTTCAGGTTGACAATGGCAGTGCATCGAAGAAATCGGCACAGGCAGAGAATTCTAAGAATTTGTGCTTGACAATGGAATGAGCATGTTCAATTCATATTGGGAGTATTGGATATTGACATAGTATTACTTATTGAAAAACTTGCTGAAATCACTATTGACAGCACTAAAGAACAAGTATGCTATTTCAATTATTAGAAAAGATCGAATAGATTTAGTTGGATGTTCACGAGGATGACTATGATAAATAATATCAAAATATCTCTACCACATACTTCTAATACACTAAAATTTTTAAAGGCTGTAGAAGATTACTTTAGATATGCTGATAAGTCACTTACGGGCACATCAATGGTTGAATTAACAATAATAAAATATAATGGCAATCGAGGAGTTTAGGATCACATCCTTAATATGTTTGATAAAGCTACAAAGTTTGGTGCTTTAGCGATACATGTGGATGAGTCATTTCCAGTTCAGTTTATCCTCAACTCACTTCCTACAACAATTTGGCAAATTCAAAATTTATTATAACACCAATAAGAATAAGAAGAGTTTGAATGAATTGACTAATATGTGTGTTCAGGAGGAAGTGAGATTGAGAGAGAAAAGACATCACATGGCACTAGTTGTGGTTCAAGGAGTTATACAAAAAAAAGAAAAGTTTGAAAAATCAAAGAGAAATCTGCCCAAGAAGTGGAATGGACTTGGGAAGGATAACAATAAGCCCCATGAAAGTAACAACTTCACAGTAAAGTGCTACTTTTGTGGCAAGAATGGATATGTGAAGAAGGACTGTAGTAAACGTAAAGCCTGGTTCGAAAAGAAAGGTATTAAACTTTTTTTTTTGTATGTTATGAATCAAATTTTGCTAAAGTACCATTTAATACTTTGTGGATTGACTCTGGAGCCATGACTCATATTATGAATTCTTTGCAGGGATACATTTCAACCCGGAAGCCAAAGGAACGCGAAAGATTTGTCTATATGGAGAACTGTCTTAAAGCCGATGTGATAGCTGTTGGTACCTATCGCCTAGTTTTAGAGATGGGTCATCAGATGGATCTAAAAGAAATATTTTATATTCCTTCAATTTCTAAAAATTTGGTTTTTTTATCTAGATTAGATTGTTCTGGATATTTAGTTTTACTTGGTTGTAGAAAACTCAGTTTGATGTTTAATTCAATAAAAGTTGGCTTTGTTAATTTATACAATGGATTATATCAAATTGCTTTGAATTATGAGTTTGCACAATCTTTAATAACCCTGCATTCAACTATTGGTTTAAATCGTGGCAAATTTAATAAAAAATCATCAATCTTATGGCATACGATTGGGGCATATTTCTAGAAATAGAATTAAAAAAGTGGTGAAGAATGTGATTTTGAAAAACCTAGACTCCATTGATTTTGATATATGTGTAGATTGCATAAAAGGAAAGCAAACTAAGCACTCCAATAAGGGTGCCACAAGAAGCAATGAGCTTCTTGAAATAATTTATACATATATTTGCAAAAATTTTGTCCCCTCCTCTAATGGAGAAAATTATTTTATCACATTTATAGATGACTACTCACGTTATGGGTATGTGTATCTACTTCTTGAAAAGTCTCAAGCCGTTGACATCCTTGAAGTGTACATTACTGAGGTTGAGAGACAGTTAAATAGAAAGGCTAAAATAGTGAGATTAGATAGAGATGGTAAATATTTTGGTAGGTATAATGAGTCGGGCCAAAATTCCAGCCCATTTGCTAAATTTTTAGAAAAAAGAGGCATTCGTGCTCAATACATAATGCTTGGTATGCTACAGCAGAATGGAGTTGTTGAGAGACGTAATTGTACACTTATGGAAATGGTTAGGAGTATGATGAGTTCATTAAATGTACCTATTTCATTGTGGGGTAAAAAATTAAAGACCGCTATGTATGTCTTAAATAGGGTTTTTAGTAAGGCTGTCTCAACTACTCCCTTTGAGTTGTGGACTGGTAAGAAACCCAATTTGAGACATTTACATGTTTGGGGTTGTTCAACGGAGGCTAGAATCTATAACCCACATGAAAGAAAGTTAGACTCTAGAACGATATCTGGATATTTTATTGGTTATTCAGACAAGTTTAAAGGGTACAAATTTTATTGTCCTAATCACAGTACGAGGGTAGTTGAAATCGGTAATGCTAGATTCCTAGAGAATGGCGAAATTAGTGAAAGTAAAAAATCAAGAAAAATAAATCTCAATGAAGTAAGAGTGGATATTCCAACCATCTTTTCTCATCAATAAATTGTTGCTCCTCAGATTCCTCAACATGTTGAGGAGAATGGACAACATATAGAAAATAATTTACAACTCCGTGAGGATATTGCCATTGAACATGTTGTAAAACCACCACAATCGGCAGTACTGAGAAGATCTCAAAGGGAAAGAAAACCTGCAATTTCAGATAATTATGTGGTGTATCTATAGGAATTTGATTTTGATAATACGATTAAGAAAGACCCGATTTTTTTTACAAGCCATGAATAGTGATGATTCTATTAAATAGATCAATGCTATGAATGAAGAGCTAAAATCAATAGACCAGAATGGCGTTTGGGATCTCGTCAAATTACCTAATAATTATAAAAAAATCGGGTGTAAATGGGTCTTTAAAACTAAGCGCGATGCAAAAGGTAATATCGAACGATTTAAAGCCAGGCTAGTGGCCAAAAGTTTTACTAAGAAAGAAGGCATTGACTACAAGAGACCTTCTCTCCAATGTCAAATAAAGACTCACTTAGAATTATCATGGCTCTTGTAACTCATTATGACTTGGAGCTTCATCAAATGGATGTGAAAACTGTTTTTCTAAATGGTAGTTTGGAGGAGAAAATTTATATGGAACAGTCTGAAGGATTCGTAAAGAAAGAAAAAGAACATTTAGCTTACAAATTAAAGAAATCCATATATGGTCTTAAACAAGCTTCCAGGCAATGATAATTAAGGTTTAATGATACCATTACTTCCTTCAGATTTAAGGAAAATACTGTTGATCAGTGTATATATCTGAAGGTCAATAGGAGTAAGTTTATAATTTTGATTTTATATGTGAATGATATTTTGCTAGCTAGTAATGATTTTGATTTACCATATGAGACTAAAGATTATGTTGCTAAATTCTTTAAAATGGTCGATATGAATGAGGCAACTTATGTTATTGGCATAGAGATCTTTATGGATCGATCTCGAGGATTGCTAAGATTGTTTCAGAAAGGGTATATTGTTGAGTTTTGGAGAGATTTAATATGCAATTTTGTATAGCCAGTGATGCACCCATTGTAAAGGGTGATAAATTGAATGAAAGTTAATATCCAAAGAATGACTTAGAAAAAAAGCAGATGAATGACATTCTTTATGCATCAGCAGTGGGAAGCTTAACGTACGCTTAGACCTGTACTAGGCCAGATATTAGTTTTGCAGTTGACATGTTGGGTTAGTATCAAAGCAACCTTGGCATTGAGTACGAGAAGACAGTGAAGAAAATGATGAAATATTTTCAGGAAACAAAGGACTATATGCTTACTTACAAAAGATTAGATCATTTAGACATGATCAGATACTCGAATTCAGATTTTACTGGTTGTCTTAATAGTAGAAAGTCTATATTAGATTTTGTCTTTCTACTGGCTGGTGGGGTAATTTCATGGAGGAGTGTGAAGCAGTCCATTATTGCGTCATCCATGATGGAGGCCACAAGTCATGCTTTATGGTTGTGGAATTTCGTCTTTAAACTTGGTGTTGTCGACTCAATTGCCAAGCCGCTGAAGATATATTGTGATAATTTCACAGTAGTATTTTTCTCTAAGAATGTAAAGTACTCTAGTGGTTCGAAACACATTGAGGTAAAGTACTTGGTAATTAGAGAAAGAGTCCAAAAACAACAAATGTCGGTTGAGAACTTGAGCACCACCCTTATGATTGCAGACTTATTGACAAAAGGATTGTCACCCAAAGTTTACAAACAACATGTTATTAGGATGGGTCTCTTGACTAATATGTAATAAGCATGATTAAATTTTTATTAAGTGGTTTCTTGTACTTGATACTATATTTTGCGCAATAAAAGTTTATTTTTTCTTTTTCCTATATCCAGTTATGTGTGCACATATTATGTTGGATGATTGTTAAACAAAAAAGTCTTGACAAGACAAATAACATGAGCCATTTTAGGTTATGTAACATATATTTGTATTTTCTTATTATGGATTCGGTTAGTAATGATTATCAATGGTGTGATACATAGAAGGGAATGTGACATAGATGTTACATAACCGCTATGACTCACATTGGTGGTCTAAATTAATCACAGTATTATAGTTTTTGATTTGTATAAACCTATTGGCTAATATTTGAAAATTCGTGATCACGTGTCAAAGTTTTATGTGTGGATTCCAACGAGTCAAAATAAAATAATCAAATGTATATTTTAAAAAATAAAATACACCTTGCATCACAATCGGCTTAATGGGCCAAGTGGGAGAATATTAAATCCGGAGACTTTTTGGAGGCCTATTAGCCTCACAATTTTATATATATCAGTTTTCATCAATCATAATATATATTTATTCTGAAAAGTTAGAGATATAGTAAAGAAGGTGAGCCAAAAGTTAAAAATTACAAGTAAGGGTTTCGTTTGTTTGATTAATCAATTATCAATGGCAGCCAAAGGTATGCTCTTAATATTTAATATTTTCTTAAGATGTATTAGATTCAAAATTCTATATGTTAAATATTTCGAATAATATTATATGAAAAAGTATAGATTTTTTTCAACATTATGATTGTATACTCTACGGTTACATGGATGATTTCTTTCATCTATGGACGTAGACAAGTTGTGCCGAACCATGTAAGTCATAGTGTGATTTATTCTTTGGTATGCGCATAGATGTGCTTTTGTTAGCGTTCAGAGATTGGTTAATTAAATCTCAACAAGTAGTTTGAGAGTCGATGATTGACGATTCAAAGTTGTGGTAAAAGATTGGAGCACAAATATATTTTTTTATTTTGGTTTGTATAGATCAAAGAATATTTATTTTGCGCAAGAAAAGAAAAAAAAAGAGACGGCGACTTGGAATGGCGTGTTAGGTAAAAAGCGATGCATTGAACAATCAAGATTACTTGCAGGTAGAGTCAATTCAAACAACGATTTTGTTATTCGACAGATGATTGACAACCAACACACCTTAGTGACTAAGTTAAGTGATGGAAAATACTTCGACAAATAGGTGACATGCATTTTAGTGTAAATATGCGGGCTATGCTAGTTCGTGTTTGGTGGATTGGCGACGACGACAAATTCGACATCGACATTGATTATCTTCATGATAGTTTACAGAATTTAAGCTAATGTGGAGATTGTTAGATGTGTTGCTTGTATTCTGCGGACCTAAATAATTAAAATTTTATTTATTTATATTTGGGCTGGACTGGAGTTATGAATTCATAAAAAAATTTCTACGTATAGGATTTTATAATTATAAGACGCTAGAATTTTAGATTTTGCATTTAAATAGGAGCCTAATAGTTCTAGTAGGTTTGTATAGAGTTGAATCAAATAGGTAGAGATATAAAGAGACGTGAAAAAATTTCGAGGGCACTCGAGTGACTCTTTGCATTTATAGTAAATTATCTTCTTTTTTTTTTTTTTATAGATGTAAGCAAGTTCTGTCGAACAACGTAGATTAATTGTTGTGTGATTTATTCTTTTTTTTTACTTTTTTATTTCGAACGGCAAAGAGAAAGTATTATAGATGAAAATGTAAAGAGGAAAGCATCCTCAAGATGAACAAGAGAGCTCTAAAGCTGGCATTCACTTTCCTTTTTCTCTTGTGCTGAATGGGAATCAACTAATCAAAGGATTTAGACTTCTTCTTCGATTTAGGGCTTGGCTGGTGCTGCCCATCAGCCTTTTGATGTAAGAATCTTGAGCAGCAGGCCTAAAGGTATTGGTCACCCCAACGCTTATGAGCTTGTCCAGGAGAAAGTGTTCCACAATCAGCCCATTGAGGGATTTGGGCTCAGTTTCTGAGCTTACCTCATTTTCGCGGCTTGGGATAGCTTTGACGGGTGGCCTAAGGATGTGCGTAGACCCAACTGTCAAACCAACAGAGCATTCATGATACCTCTTACCCCTACGTTCCTCTACTCTATGACTTTCTACTTTTGGTTCTCCACAGAGTTTAGAAATCCCCAAATCTCTCTAGCTAGCCTCTTTTGTGATAGTTGCCCCAGCTTGTGTCTTTTCCTTCACAAAGCTTGAGTTTTTCCTATACGAGGATAGGACTGTCTCCTTAACGAATTAGGCCAAGTCGCTTTCTACGCCACTGACCACCGTCTACCCTTTCTCCGGTGTGGACCTCCCTTCTCCACCCAAGCCTGAACTGTGCCTTGTTCCTTCATTGTTGGGTTTAGGCAAGGAGCTAGAATTTGGGGTATAACTCCTCCTTTCTCTAGTGCGGTTGAGGCTCCCACCCATTGTCTGTCCTCTACCGACCATTTCCACCACTCGGGCTGAATGGAAAAAGCGTTTAACCCTTAAGTCACAACATTGGATGATGAACTCTCTTTTTTTGGTCGCCACTAAGACCCTCCCTTGGGTGAGGTCTTCCTTTTTCCCCATTTGTGGGTCTACTGCCAACACATGGCCAAAGACCTTGCCAAGACTTGTGGAGGTGGGGATGCTCCAAGCGTTGAGAGGAACTCCTTCCACTGAGAGCCACGTATGCCTCCAAAGGTTGATTTCTCTATAGTGCAAATCGTATAATACATTAAACTAGGACTTCGGCCAATGCTTTGCCTCTTTTTGATAGAAGTCTTTGTCCACTATCGAAATAAATTGGAGTAGTGTTTTAAAGCCCCTTAGGGGTTTGACTTGGATATCAAAAACACCTTCTTCCTTTATATGATCCTCTATGTTATGAACCGTCCTCCAGTCCTTTACAACCCCTACCAGGCATCTTTTTAACAGGAATTGTTATGCCATGACTTCGCTACCGTTAGAACTCATTGGGGATGGACTTGTGCCAGTGCCAGCTACAACTTGTGAGTACGATCTTCCATCACAATGAGCTTCCTTTAGGATTGGACATGGTTAGAAGGGTGGTTTAGGTCTCAGGTTTCTTCTATCTCCTTGTCTTTGCTCTGGGCTATATTTAGCTTTAGAGACTCTTAGTCTATGGTTTAATCGCCATGCTCCATCGTATCTCTTTATTGCCTTGGCAGTGCCCTCTTCAGATGTAAATCTGACAAAATCAAACTTTGAGTATGTGCGCTTCCTTCTTCTATTTGGAGTGAAGGCATCTATGATCTTCTCACATCCTATGAAGAACGCCTTGAGCCACTCATTGCACATAGTAGGCGGGAGATTGTCGATAAAGACTGTCATGGAGGCCCATGTCTTCTTCTTCTTCCTCTCTCTCTCTCTCTCTCTCTCTCTCTCTCTCTCTCTCTCTCTCTCATATTTGAATTCAGGGCTATAATTTTTTCCAGCCAAAAAAGAGGGTAACACGAGAACTTTCCAATGAGTCACCAATCCTAAAACTATTCTAGCCCAAGCATGTTTGACTGCAGAGTTCTGATGAAATCTGATGTATTAGTACTTGTATGATCGCACCCTGTGATTTATTATTTGATGTGTGCATTGATATATTTTCGTTTGCGTTCAAAAATTAATTGATTAAATCCCCACATCTTAATAATCTTTAAGTGGTAGTGGTTGACCGAGGGCACTTTGATACTCAAAGAGGCTCAAGTCAGTTCTCGATCATATAAAAAATGTAATGATATTCAAATATAAAATTGTGTACTTTTAACCCTAGGATTATGTATATACTTATAGACCACAACTCCTTGTTATAGAAATTCTAATTTAATAGTAAAATATTCTAATAATAGAAAATTCTACTTAACACAACTCTGGTAATTAGAGAATTTCTGCTTAGAGGCATCCCTTTATGGTGGAATCCTTCTGTCTATATAATTAGATTGCTCCAAGATTATTGTTGTGGGACCTATGCTAATTTTTTATATCCTTATTACGGATAATAATAATTTTGGTGTAATAATTGAAATTAAGTGCTTAATTGACCTAACTTATCAAGCTTTGGATTGGAGGATTTTCTCCATGCAAATAGGGTATATATATATATATATATATATATATATATATATATTGGGTGAAACACCATCAACAAAAAAATAAATTATCACCGCTTTTAGTCTCTATTTGGGAACTATAAATTTTTTTTGAAGTTAATTTTTAAGATATAGTATTTGGTATCTCTAAAAAGTTAATTAATTTTTTTTTATTTTTCTTCAAGAAGAGAAGCCTATACAAATCTCAAGCATTGTTTTTTTTTTTTAAGATAGTGACTATAATATTCTCAACTAAAAAAGTCAATTCTACTCTCCAAAATAAAATATAAAAAAACAAGAAGAATCGAGCTAGTATTCCAAATACTATAACTTAAAATCAAAAAGTATGGTTATTTTAAATATTTTAGTAAAAGCAAAGAAAAAATATCCTAGAATAATTTATTCTGAACAATTTATTTTTTTTCTCGTTTTATTTTACCAAAAAAGAATTCAAATTTCTTAAAAGTCAACTTTTTTATAAATATCAAGCAGTGACTTATTATTTTTTAAATACCACTTGACATGCCAATTGGTGCCCTTATTATACGCAAAGAAAATAATTCCAAAATTGGGTGTTTGAGTTGATATAGAGATTTTTATATGTTTCTTTTAACAAAAAGAGAATTATACATTTTTGGTATTTGATATGATGATTAAGAATGAACAAAAAATATTCTGTTGGTCAACAAAAAATATTAGTCTAGCTACGATGATGGTTCTATAGTTTTCTCTTTGTCTCAATTTAGACTCAGTTCCTTTAATCGGGTTTTCAGTTAAAAATTTAAAAAAATAAATTTTAGCACGTAAGGTACATCAATAAAATTTTTAACGCGCAAGATTCAATCGTTTACGACGCAGATAAGTTTAACACAAACAAATAAATTTATATGTAATACATACCGATAAATTTATCTGTCGTCTTATTTTATGCAAGACAGATAAATTTATCTGTATTCTTTATACAGATAAATTATATAAATAAATTTATCTGTATATTTTTAAAACATGTATCAAGTAAACAGATAAATTTACCTGTCTTGTATAAATAAGCAAACAGATAAATTTATCTGTATAAAAAATACTGTACATTTTCAAAACACTTATAAAGCACACAGATAAATTTATCTGTATGCTTATTTATACAAGACAAATAAATTTATATGTGTGTCTTTTCAAAACATATATAAAGCACACGGATAAATTTATCTGTACACTTATTTATGCAAGACATATAAATTTATCTGTATACTTATTTATGTAAGACAGATAAATTTATCTGTGTATTTTATACATGTTTTGAAAATGCACAGATAAATTTATCTGTTCTAAGGTTCAATTGGATCTCGCGCGATAAAACTAGATTTTGCACTTTAAAATTTTTATTGGTGGATGAAAAACAAAATCGCTACTACTTTAAATATCTAAGACTAATTTTTCGTACTTTAATTGACTTAATTTTAATTTTTATATTTTTATTTTGGAGAAAGGCTTTAATTACCGAAAAAGCCATCATTAAAGGTTACCCAATCAGTTGGGGTGTGATAGGAGCAATTCAATTTACAATTAATTCGTCCCTCACTAAAGATGTGCTCGCAAACGATATGTTATTTACAAAAAAAATATCATTGATTATTTTTTATTTGTTAATTTATTAATTTAGAATGTTAATTGTTTTAATAGACATGCTAATATATATATGTGGAATTCTCTTGTGGAGTTTTTTATTAAACAAGACCCATTTTAAATATAAAAATAATTAAAATAAATTTATAAAATCTTGTTGTGCTCAAATAGGACAAATCCATTATTTTGACTTTAGATAATTACAACCACCTTCTCCTGATGTTGAAAATAGATTGATTACATCGATACTTTTGTTAATATTTTAAAAAATAAAACATACTTTAAAATTTAATTTACAAAGATTATACTAATTAATATTAAAATCTCTCAATTTATTCTGATCGAGATGTGAAATTTGTCATACCTTTATTCAGAGTATGAAAACTTTTTGAACAAATTTTTTTTTAATTTTACTTTTCTTAATTTTGAATAAAATGAACACTTATGAATTAATAATTGTTTTAATTTAATTTCTTTTTAATATAGTCATGTATGAAAGAATTTTCATGTTTTTCACATGCATATTCTCATACACAATAGCATAATATTTTCTCTTCAAGATACAAAGTATGAGAAATTTGTCAAACCTTGATGCAAGTTATGGGATTTCTCATGTATTGAGAAAAATTGATTACATCACTATATTTGTTATTGTTTTGAAAAAAAAAGAGATATGTTTGAAAATATCTAGTTTTATAAATTTTTAAAAATATGAAAATTTTCTTTCTTAAATGCTAAGTTAAAAACCATATTTTAATGTATGGTATGAATTTTTTTTTTACCTTAATGCGGAGTATGAGAATTTTTTATATATATCTTTCTCAATTTTGTTATTTTTGATTTTGAACAAAATAAACAACTTATGAATAAAAAAAATATCTTAGTACAAATTTTTTTTAACATAATGAGAAATTCCTCATATCTTGATAGGGAATGAGAAAATTTTAATTTTTTATTTTTTATTTTCTTCTATAAGTTCAATAGCGCTATTTTATTCTTATCTTGATACATAGTATAGTTGTGAGATTTTTCTCATATTTTGATGTAGAGCACAATAGATTTTTCTTGGGTAATCAGTCGTGTATCGAGAAAACGTTGATGCATCATTATTTTTGTTATTAATTTGGAAAAGATAATAAATATTTCAAATATTAGTTTTGTAAAATTTTAAGAATATGATAAATCTCTTAATTTCACCTTAATATAAAGTATGATGAGTTTATATATATATATATATATATATGTGTGTGTGTGTGTGTGTTGATGAAAGTACGTAAAAAAAAAAAAGTTTACAAAAATAGAGTGGGGGATGTTTATGAGATTATTGGGTGGCTCATTTTAAAGAGTGACTTATAAAGTTTATTAGCAAAACATAGGTTTTACTTATTACTTTTTAAGTCGATAAATTAATTTATAAGTATTTTTACAAAATAAGGCCTAATTTATTTTTTATTTGACATAATTTCATATTTACTATTTATTTTATTTGATATTTTGGATAAATAAATTCTTATATATATTTCATATGAAATGAATCATTTGGTCTACTAAAAATTTATTAAAGCATGCTGAATAGTCAGCATATTTGGACTATATATTCAATAGATCTCGGTCAGATATTTTCAATGCAAGTAGCATTGCTCTTAATTTTGTATCAATTTAGTGCAATTAATAAGGTCACTCAGATTTCTTTCTTTTAGACAAAAATAAGACGTGTCGCAAATCATGTAGGTGATCTTTTTGTTAGCGTTGTCATTTTCATATATATAAATATATGAGGGTTTGGGAATGAATTAGAGTTAAGTGGAGCAGCAATGCTATAAATTCAAAATAAATACTTAAAAAATTATTTAGAATTTAAAATGAATAGTTAAAATTTACTTATAATATGTTTCATATCCTATTAAATATAAATTTGCACCCAACAAATCACTTTTAAAGTAAAATTTTGAGTACTTTTCTTGACTACACAAACTTTTTCTAAGTGGAGTGGCCGTGGTGACTGGTTTTGTTTGTGAGAGAGAGAGAGAGAGAACAAGGAGGGATTGAGGATAAAGAGTGATGTTAGCACAAATGCTTCATTAATTAATTTTGATGATTTTAATATTTCATTTCCTATAAATAAATATTCTTTAATG
>JAOTRH010129657.1:0-14339 GCA_034768845.1 Heliamphora exappendiculata | reverse complement strand
AAATATCACAAAATCTAATTGGGTTCATCGGAGAAAATGGAATGAAAGACTTGTGTTAGCATAAAAAGAAATTCAGGCGAATTCGTAAATGGAAGGTGTGAGTGCTCTTATTGTTTTGAGCTTACTAAACTTACAACTCTTCATAAGCAAGTTCACAAGAATTCAGAAAAATAACACTTGAAATAAATGACCTCGTTCCACTCTTTTTTATGTAGGTAGGAGAGAGAGAGAGAGAGAGAGAGAGAGAGAGTGTAGAAGATCGAAATCAAGGGAGCGTAAGAGTTGAGTAACGATTTCAACAAAGTTTCGGTAACTTTCCTTATACCAAAAAATGAGGGTTTGTATTTATAGACAAAGAGGCACTGATGATAGCCTTTGCCATGCTGAAGCATGGAAGGAATGTAATGTTCTATTGTCAAAAACAAAAGTTTGTGATCGCAAAAAAATGAAGGTTGCTGTCGTAAATAATTTAGGGTTTGATGAAATGGAGCTATGCGATTGCGTAGACAAACTTCACAATCGCAAGGAATAACATAGCTACCGCAAGGTATGTGGGATTTAATCATAGTGACAGCTAGGAGTGAAGGTTGCAGTTTAGGGGTTTTAAGAGTATTTTTGGTATATGAGTTAAAACCTTGCCATAGTGACTAATCGAAAGCTTCTTGATGCCGTTTCCCTTTATTTTTCATCATTGGAGCCACTCGGATAAACCTAAGATCCGGTTCGATCAAATTGGAGTGTCTACAATTTAATTTTTACCACACGTTTTTCTTTAGTAATGCACTTTTATTTATTTCTATGGAACCATTACACAAAAATTTGTATTCACAGTAAATTTAAATTTGTTAATAGGAGAAATATAATATTCTTATTAGAATTTATGTTTCAAGATTTATCTCATCAATTTTGTGTTTTGCATCCCGGTCATTATGTGCTTCTTTAATCTCATTAACGTGTCAAACTGCGAAGTTTATTTTTTCAATATGAAGTTATATTCATTTATTCTTATTTGGAACACACATATATTCTCAACGACATTCTTTATATTCTGCGAAAGTAGTTCATCAACATCATTCTGCAATTGGAAGATATGATGATAGTTAATATTTAAGTATATGGTATGTGTAAATGTCGACTATACTTTTCTTTTAAAATTGTTATGTGCCTTGCTACTAATGTTTAGTATTTTGGTTGCAGGAAGCTCGATAAGGTTTTTGAGTACTGTCTAATATCACAAAATCTAATTGGGTTCATCGGAGAAAATGGAATGAAAGACTTGTGTTAGCATAAAAAGGAATTCTGGTGAATTCGTAAATGGAAGGTGCGAGTGCTCTTACCGTTTTGAGCTCACTAAACTTACAAATCTTCATAAGCAAGTTCACAAGAATTTAGAAAAATAACACTTCAAATAAATGACCTCGTTCTACTCTTTTTTATGTAGGAGAGAGAGAGAGAGAGAGAGAGAGAGAGAGAGTAGGAGATCGGAATCAAGGGAGCGTAAGAGTTGAGTAACAATTTCAACCAAGTTTCGGTAACTTTCCTTATACCAAAAAATGAGGGTATGTATTTATAGAGAAAGAGGCACTGATGATAGCCTCTGCCATGCCGACGCATGGAAGGAATGCAATGCTTTATTGTCAAACACAAAAGTTTGTGGTCACAAAAAATGAAGGTTGTTGTCATAAATAATTTAGGGATTGATGAAATGGAGCTATGCGATTGCGTAGACAAACTTCACCATCGCAAGGAATAATATAGCCACCGCAAGGTATGTGGGATTTAATCATAGTGACAGCAAGGAGTAAAGGTTGCAGTTTAGGGGGTTTAGGGGTATTTTTGGTATATGAGTTAAAACTTTGCCTTAGTGACTAATCGAAAGCTTGTTGATGCCATTTCCCTTTATTTTTCGTCATTGGAGCCACTCGGATAAACGTAAGATCTGATTCGATCAAATTGGAGTGCCTACAATTTTATTTTTACCATATGTTTTTCTTTAGTAATGCACTTTTATTTATTTCTATGGAACCATTACACAACAATTTGTATTCACAGTAAATTTAAATTTGTTAATAGGAGAAATATAATATTCTTATTAGAATTTGTGTTTCAAGATTTATCTCATCAATTTTGTGTTTTGCATCCCGGTCATTATGTGCTTCTTTTATCTCCTTGACGCGTCAAACTGCGAAGTTTATTTTCTCAATTTGAAGTTATATTCATTTATTGTTATTTGGAACACACATATTCTCAACGGCATTCTTTATATTCTTCGAAAATAGTTCATCGATATCATTATGCAATTGGAAGATATGACGATAGTTAATATTTAACTATATGGTATGTGTAAATGTCGACTATACTTTTCTTTTAAATTTGTTATGTACCTTGCTACTAATGTTTAGCATTTTGGTTACAGGAAGCTCGATAAGTTTTTTAGGTACTGTCAAATATCACAAAATCTAATTGGGTTCATCGGAGAAAATGGAATGAAAGACTTGTGTTAGCATAAAAAGAAATTCAGGTGAATGCGTACATGCAAGGTGCGAGTGTTGTTACCGTTTTGTGCTCACTAAACTTACAAATCTTCATATGCAAGTTCACAAGAATTCAGAAAATAAAACTTGAAATAAATGACCTCGTTCCACTCTTTTTTATGTAGGAGAGAGAGAGAGAGAGTGTGTGTAGAAGATCGGAATCAAGGGAGCGTAAGAGTTGAGTAACGATTTCGACAAAGTTTCGGTAACTTTCCTTATACCAAAAAATGAGGGTTTGTATTTATAGACAAAGAGGCACTGATGATAGCCTTTGCCATGCTGACGCATGAAAGGAATGTAATGTTCTATTGTCAAACACAAAAGCTTGTGGTCGCAAAAAATGAAGGTTGCTGTTGTAAATAATTTAGGTTTTGATGAAATTGAGCTATTTGATTGCGTAAGCAAACTTCACCATCGGAAGGAATAACATAGCGACTGCAAGGTATGTGGGATTTAATCATAGTGACAGCAAGGAGTGAAGGTTGCAGTTTAAGGGTTTTAAGGGTATTTTTGGTATATGCGTTAAAACCTCGCCTTAGTGACTAATCGAAAGCTTCTTGATGCCATTTTCCTTTATTTTTCATCATTGGAGCCACTCGGATAAACCTAAGATCCGGTTCGATCAAATTGGGATGTCTACAATAATATTCACCACACTGCCTTGATCCACTATGCTTCTTTTTATGTCGTATTGCCTGACTCTTAGTGTCACAATGAGTGCATCGTTGTGTGGGCTTTGTGTACCATCTAAGTCATCGTCGGAGAAGGAAATTGTATATCTAGCCTGAGCCCCAGTCTTTTTTTTTTTGCTACTAGTTCTACCTTCATTATTTCTTTCAAATGAGTTGCTTTCTGTATTGCCCCCATTACCCCTTTTTCATCGATGAGTTCTAGACTGTTAATCTAAGGGCATTTTAAATTGATTTTGATGATTTTATTAATTTATATTTTCTAATTAAATGATTTAAAAAGAATATATTTAATTATTTTTAAAAAGGTAGAGTTGACATTATATGTTAAATGAGTCGACACCTTATGCCATTTGTGTTGACATATCGAGCTAAATGGGTTGCACTTAGTGTTCTTGAACAGAATGTTTTGTATCGATACCAATTGGCATTTGGGTCGACACCTACAGGCAAAACACGCTTAACAAACTCAAGTGTGTTGACACCATTGAAGTTTAGGGTCGACACCTTAACAGTTTTGCTTAAAACATTTCGGGAACTCAGGTGTGTCAACACCAAATAGGTTTGGGTCCACACCTCTAATATTGGACCGGGATCCAAGTTGAGTTGACACCAATGCAAATAGGTCGACACTTTAGTGCCTTGACGGGATTCAATTTGTGTCGACACCAACACACATATGAGTCGACACCAAGTGATCCTCCGAGTTCCGTACTGCGAGTTTTATGTGTTGACATGAAAGTTACATGAGTCAAACCTAGACACCATAAGAAAAACTCAACGTGTCGATAGCGAAGCAATGGGTCGTCACTAAGACTTCAAGTCATTCCCTGGCGAGGAGCCTTGGGAGCTCAGTGGTTTTAAGCCTTTATATAGGGTCCTCACCCTGTGGTTAGCGGTTAGAGTCCCCCTTCTCTCTCCTCCCTGCTACCCCTGTACTCCCAGTAAAAAAAAAAGAAGCCATTCCCTAGCTACTGGCCCAGAAGTGTCAACACCACAAAGCACTGAGTCGATACAAAGGCACCCTTCGAAAACAAGGAGTTTGGGCTGACACCAAAATGAAAAAGGGTCGACATCGAAATTCCCATAGCCAAGTCGGACTTCTAGGGTCGACACTAAATCAAAGAAGGGTCGACATCATTTTTTTAGTAGCCAAGTCTGACTAAAAGGGTTGACACCAAAGTGAAGATGTGTTGACACCGTTTTCTCAGTAGTTAAAGTCTCTCATCAGAGTCGACACCAACGAAGACATGAGTCGACACCTTGAGCATACCATAAAGCCTTGAGTCTACCCCAACTCTGATATGAGTCGACACCAAGGTCCTAGCTGAAAAACTGAAGTAATGCATGGGTCGACACCAAATGTTTCATGAGTCGACACTACTTTGTAGATGCAGAAAATACAGAAATAAAGTCAACACCAATAAAGCATTGAGTCTACACGTTTGCCCAAGAACCAAGGCCAAGACCATATTGTGTCGACATCTGCGAGGAATTTCAAAATACTCGCTGATTCCAACGGTAATTTTTCAGAGCATTTATTGCCTCCACCAACTCATCAACGGTCATTTATTTCAGTAGGCTATATAAGGAGTTAATTTTGTAAATTTCAAACTTCTGAACATTATTCTATTGATTGCATTAAAAGCTCAAATCATTCGAGAAAGTATTTATTGCTATATTAACTTTTCTCGCCCAAATACTCTCACTCCCTTACTCATTTATTTTTAATCATTGTAAGGAGTGATTGTTTGTGAATCTTTGATTTAATTCTCATTTATTGTAAAGGGTGAGTTACCCTTATGATATTTTAAGAGAGTGTGAGAACTTTTTAGAGAAGAGCTTAAGAGTATTAAGAAAAATAGGAGATTGTAGAAATCTCTTTAAGCTGTAAGGGCTTTTGAATGCGCCTGTGAAGCATTCGAATTTATTACAAATTCTTAAGGAGAGTCTTGAAGAGTGAACATAGGCTTGAAAGGAGCCGAACCACTATAAATCTCGGTGTCTAGTTCTAATTTCTCTTCTTAACCTCTTTAATTTCATTGTTGATATATTATTTTCTATATTTGTTTGTGAAATTAAAAGATTTTCAAATTTTTTTTTTAAAATTATTATTATTGTTTTAAAACGCAATTCATCTCCTCTTAGGTTGTCTAGGACTAACAATTAGTACCAGAACTTGGACTCTTTTTTAGTGACTTAACAGTCAAATAAAATCCAGGACAACCAGTATTGGACCAGTTCAACTAGAAAGTTAGTCCACCAATAAACCTCCATAATTCAATGGAACAAATTATAATTATTGAAAAATTATGATAAGGACTTTCATCCAGTTTGTTGACTATGATCTATGAAGGATCATCATAAATGGACCTAAAAGACTTACTAAAATGGTAAAAGGGGCAACTTTTCCTAAGCTTAAGAATGAATGGACTGAGGCTGATGTAAGAGAGATACAAAAAAATACTAAGGCCATGAATCTATTAAATTGCTCTATTGACCCTAATGAGTTCAATAGGATCTCCACCTGTAACACTGCCAAAGAGATAAAGATAGACTTGAGATTATCTATGAGAGAAACAACCAAGTCAAAAAATCTAAAATAAGTATGCTTGTTCATAACTATGAATTGTTTAAGATGAAGCATGATGAAACTATTTTTAAAATATTTACTAATTTCAGTGAGATCATAAATGAACAAAAATCTCTTGGTAAGGTGTACACTAATACAGAAATGGTGGGAAAGATTCAAAGGTGTATGCCAAGGAGTTGAGAAGTTAATATGACAGCTATTCAAGAGGTTAAAGACCTCACCACTCTTAGCATGGAGAAACTTTTTAGGTCACTCATGACTCATGAGATGAACGTCAAGATGGATGATGAAGATGACAGCAAAAAGAAAAAAAGAATTGCCTTCAAATCTTGCATTCCCGAGAATGAATCTGATAAAGACTCCTTCAGTGATGAAAATGAAGACCTTGCCCTTATCGCAAGAAAGTTTAAGAGGTTTTTTAGAAATAAAAAATATAGAGAAAGAAAATTCTTCAAGAAAGATGACCACAAAAGTGAGCCCAACAAATTTAAAGGAGAAACAAGCAGATTCAAAAGTGACCACAAGAAGGATGAAATCATATGCTTTGAATGCAAAAAGCCTGGTCACATGAAGGTCGAATGTCCCCAACTCAAAAAGCACTGCAAAATGGGGCTCAGGAAGGCAATGTTGGCTGCATGGGGTGAGAGTGATGAAAGCAGTTCTGAAGATAAAAAAGATGAGAATGAAGTTGCGAACTTATGTCTTATGGCTAAGGAAAACAATGAGGTAACCAAATGACCCTTTTTCTTTAGAAGAACTTCAAGTTGCATTTAAAGATTTGCATGATGAGTTAAGAAAAATAGGTGCTAAAAATGCTATTCTTAAGAAAATGATTTTTTCCTCATTTATTGAAATTGAATCTTTAAAAGAAAAAAAGCTTACTTTGTCAAACCAAGCAACTACTTTGCAAAATAAAAATCTATCTTTAAAAGAAAAAGTTGAAGACTTTACAAAAATTGTGCATAAGTTCACTATTGGAAAAGAGAACTTGGATAAGCTTCTTGGTATACAAAAATGTATTTTTGACAAGACTAGCATAGGCTATCAACTAAAGAAGAAAAAAAAAATTTTGAGCAACATTTTTGTTAAAGTATCTTCAAACCATTCAAATACCACTTGTTTTCATTACTATGAGCATGGACACATTGTCACACACTATCCACATAAAAAAATGCATGCTTTACCTGCTAAAAGGGTTTGGTTCCAAAGGAAATACACCCACATGGAACTAACACAAATGAACCCAAGAAAATTTGGGTACTAAAAATCTAAACTTGATTTTCTTTGCATGTGTGTCTCAAGTCCTCATTCAAGGAAGGAATGTGGTACCTTGATAGTGCATGCTCAAGACATATGATAGGTGACAAGTCAATGTTTGCCTCTCTCATTCCCAATGATGGTGGATTTGTGACGTTCAGAGACAATAGCAATAGCAAAATCATAGGAGTTAGTTGTACAAGTAAAACTCCTTCCCCTTCTATTGAAAATATTTGACTTGTTGATGTTTGAAACATAATCTTCTTTGCATCAGTCAGCTTTGTGACAAAGTCTACAAAGTTGTCGTTGATCATGTTAAGTGTGTTATTAAAAACTCAACTGACAATAAACTTATTTTTGAAGGTCATAGGCATGAAAATGTATATATACTTTCAATCTTAATGACCTATCTAAAAATGACACAAAGTGCTTAGCTGTTTTGAGTGATAACAATTGGTTGTGGCATAGAAGGATTGGGCATGCTCACATGAATTTGATTTTAAAACTTTTGAAAAAGGAGTTGGTAGTGGGTTTGCCTCAACTCAAATTTGAAAAGATAAAATTTGTGATGCATGTCAACAAGGTAAACAAGTTAGAAGTTATTTTTAATTAAATATAATAATTTTTACTTCTAGACCTTTACAATTGTTTCACATAGACATATTTAGTCCAACAAGGACTCTTAGCCTTGGTGGCAACATATATGCATTTGTTGTGGTTGATAATTTCTCTAGATACACTTGTGTGCTATTTTTAGCTCATAAGTATGAAATTTTTGCTGTTTTTTCAAAACTGTCTCGAAAAATTCAAAATAAATTTTTTTTTCAAGTCACAAGTATTTGAAGTGATCATGATAGGGAATTTGAAAATAAAAATTTTAAAAAATTTTGCGATGAAAGTGGTATAGATCATAATTT
Organism: Heliamphora exappendiculata; assembly: GCA_034768845.1. Taxonomy (NCBI): domain Eukaryota; kingdom Viridiplantae; phylum Streptophyta; class Magnoliopsida; order Ericales; family Sarraceniaceae; genus Heliamphora; species Heliamphora exappendiculata. Next base: position 6,349 of record JAOTRH010129657.1, on the reverse strand, counting down.
CTCAGCTCCTAGAACCCTCAACAAAATAGTGTTATTGAGAGGAAGAATATGGCTATAGAAGAAATGGCTAGAATCATACTCTATGAAAACAATCTACTAAGATACTTTTGAGCCGAGATTGTCAACAAAACTTGCTATATTGTGAACATAGCCATGATTCGAGTTTCATTTAAAAAAATTTCATACGAGCAATGGAATAGAAGAAAATCCAATATCAGTTATTTTTATATACTTTTTGATGCAAATGCTTTGTTTTGAAAAATAATAAAAAACTTTTTGGCAAGTTCGATGTAAAATCGTATGAGGGTATTTTTTTGGGGTATTCTATATCTAGTAAAGCCTATAGAATTTTCAACAAAATGGCTCTAGTTGTTGAATAATCTATACATGTTATTTTTGATGAGGTTAATCTCGGTTCTTTTAAGGAAGTTTGTGAAGATAACATTTGTGACATAAAAAAAGGTGTTAAAGACATCATCATCAAAGATCAAGAAGAGTCAAATTAAGAGGAAGTCACAAATGTGCAGCAAAATGCAGACCAACAGGCTGCAGGTCCTTAAAACCAGAAAAATTCAAATCTTTCTAAGGAATGGAGGTATGCTCATGGTTATCTAAAAGATTTGATCATTGGTGATTCGTCTCAAGGTATAAAAATTAGATATTCTTTACATAATATTTGTGGTAATTTAGCATTTTTTTTCCTAGTCTGAACCAAAATATTTTCAAAAAACTAAAAACGATGATTTTTTGATTTTAGATATGTAAGAAGAGCTAAACCAATTTGAAAGAAATAAAATTTGAACTTTAGTCTTAAGACCTAAGGATCTCTCCATTATTGGTACTAAATGAATTTTAGGAACAAATGGATGAGAATGGAGTAGTTCTTTGAGAAAAAAATTTGATTAATAGTCCAATGTTATAATCAAGAAGAATGCATTGATTTTTATGAAGCTTTTGCTCTTGTGGCTAGCTTTAAAGCCATTAGGATGTTGCTTGTTTTTATATGGTTAAATTTTTTTAAATTTTATCAAATGCATGTCAAAAGTGCATTTTTAAATGATTTTATCTATGAGAAAGTCTTTGTAAAATAACCTCTTAGTTTTGAAAACCCAGATTCACAAATCATGTTTATAAATTTACTAAGGCTCTCTATGGTTTAAAGCAAATACTAAAAACTTGGTATGAAAAGTTTAGCAAATTCTTGATTGAAAATAAATTTTCAAGGGACAAAATTGATACAACTCTTTTTATCAAGTCAAATGGAAAGGATATGCTAGTTGTACAAATTTATATATATGATATCATCTTTGGCTCAACTAATGAAACTCCCTGTAAGGACTTTGCTAAGTGTATATAGGGAGAATTTGAAATGAGCATATGCGTGAGCTCAATTACTTCCTTGGATTTCAAATCAAACAAACTCAAGGAGGAATCTTTATAAATGAATTTAAGTATACCAGAAGTTTGTTGAAGATGTTTGACATGCTAAATGCAAAACCTATGGGAACTCTTATGTGTCATTCAACAAAGCTTAACAAAGATGAGAATGGTAAGGCAGTTAAAGAAAAAAGATACAGAGGTATGATTGGTTTTCTGCTTTACTTAACTGCTAGTGGACCTGATTCCATGTTCAGTGTATGCATGTGTGCTAAATTTTAAGCTAGTATTAAGGAATCTCATGTAACTGCTGTTAAGCGCATTTTTAGATATCTCTTAGGTACGCAAAATCTAGAATTATTCTATCCTAGAGGAATAGTTTTTGAGCTATTTGGTTATTCAGATATAAACTTTTTCGTTTGCAAAATTGATAGGAAAAGCTCCAGTGGAACTTGTCAATTCTTAGGACACTAACTCATATCATGATTTACAAAAGCAAAACTTAGTAGCCTTATCTACAGCTGAGGCTGAGTACATTGCAATTGGTAGTTGTTGTGCATAAATTTTTTAGATGAAACAATAATTAGAAGACTATGGTGTATGCTTAGATCACATTCCCATTAAGTGTGATAACACCAGTGCCATTAATATATCTAAGAAGCCTATACAATACTCTAGAACAATGCATATAGAGATTAGACATCATTTCATTAGAGATCATGTTCAAAAGAAAAATATAAAACTTGAATTTGTAGGCACAGATCACCAACTTGCTGATATTTTTACCAAACCTCTTAATGAAAAAAAAAATTGTTATATCAGAAGAGAACTTGGTATTTTATGTCCTCTAAATTGATGTTTATATGCCATACTAACCATATCTGTTCAATGCTTTTCATACTCTTAATTGATGTGTGAAAGGTGTCAACACAATATTAAAAGTGTCGACACATGTGTGAAAGTGTTGACAGAAATGTGTATAGTATCGACACATTTTGAGAAAAGTATCGACCCCCCAACTATATAGTGTTGATACAATTTATTATTTTGCTTTTGGTAAAATTTGTGTTGACTCACTTGTGAAGAGTGTCGACTCAATAAGTCGAAAGTGTCGACGCCATGCTAAAATAATGTCTACATAATCCCTATTTTTGAACACCTTCTGTGTTGCGTGAAAAATGTCAACACCCATGAGATACGTGTCGACACATTTTGTAATGTATATATATGCGGTTTTCCTCCCTTTTTCACACTTACGCTTAACCGTTCAGTTTTCAAACGTCTCTTTAACTCCCTCTCTCCCTCTTCATCTCCTCTGCTCTTCGAAACCCTAGAGTTGATCCCTCCCTCCATTAATGCCACCTCACACCATGGGTAAAGGCAGTAAGCGACCAAATGCCGGTGAGAGTTTTAACCTTAAAGCGTCAAAGAAGAAGAAGATTGTGGGGTTGCCGAACACAAAAATGGGAATTGACACGTCCCTAAAGTTTCAGTTCTTGAGAGTCAAGAACTTGTTCTTGAGCGATAGATGCGTGCCTGGGAAGCGGAAGTACTAGAAGTGTTTGCATGATAATAGAAGTTATTAGTAACTTTGAATAAAGGAACTCAGGAGTAAATTTCCTATGTTTGGGTGCCGTGCGTTTCCCGTGTAAGTTGCTTGGACAGTGGGTTTAAGGCTATGGCATAACCGTGATTTATCTAGTGGGAGTTTGGCCAGCGAAGCGTAATCTTGTGAAGTGAGGTTTTAGCGTGATGGAAATATTGGCGTTGTATCTCAGAGTATGATAGGTGATGAGTTTGTAGTTCTATGGGATGTATGGTACATGGTATGAGGATTGACGATGTTCCTATGTGTGCGCAAATGAGGTCTAAGAGTTATGAGCTTAAGTGCAGTGGATGACCTGGGTATCATGATCGGGGTTAACGGTAGTTGTGTGGCCATGGGCTATGCAACCTCAAAGTGAGATTTATAGGGATTTGTGAAGGCCAAGTGTTGGTAGGTATTGGGAGTACGTTGAAGTTGGGTTATAGTTTCTAGTTGTTTTGGGAAGAAAGGGAGTTTCAGTGGAATTGTGTTCGTGTTGTGATCCATGAGTTGGTACCTATAGAATGGGTACTACCAGAATCGGGCAGTTGGAAGACTAAGTTTGTCGTGGATTTTTTTGGTGGAATTCGTTTGCTCTACCGCAGGAATGTAGGTGTGCAAAGTTGCATTCCCTTTGAGATTGGGTTGGCAGACCAAGAATGTTTGTTCTTGTTGACGAGGGAGTTAGTAATGAGAATGTAAATTTTTTTTGACAATGATCTGCTGAGAATCGTTAACCATTATATGTAGCTTGTTCTGGGTCATACGGGTATGGTTGTACCTCTAGCTCTTGGTGAAGCGGGAAATGTATTGGAACCTAGTAGTTGGGATGTTCATATGATGTATTTTTGACAGGTACATATGAATATGGATTCGTGTTAGTTTGGAGCATTGAAATATTCGGAGTTTTTAAAGTGTGAAGAATTGTAAACCGTTTGAAGAGAAGGCGCGAATGCCTATGATAGTGTCGAAGAGTAGGGTCATGTACATGCGAAGGATTGCTAGTTATCTAATTTGGGGCAAAAGATTGCAGACTCGAGAAACTAATGGGTAAGTGTATATCTGTGAGGTGTTTAACTCATATGGAGTGCTTAATCCTAGTGGCTCATGAAGTTCAAGTGGCAATGTTGATTTCGTTTTAATGGTTGAAGGACTAGAGTGATGAAGTACAAGTAGTGATATGATTTTAATTTGTGGTGGTTAGTTGGCTATAAAGGTATGGGGCAATTCTAAGGCATGTAACTCATGTGAATAATGTTCGAGTTTGGCAAACATGTGTTTGGGTTGAAGGAGTAGTCCTCAGTTACATTAGAATACAACTGTGAATTTGACTGTGAGCTGACTAAGTTGGGAGAATCTCAGTGGTGTTAAGACCTATGACGCATAGTGCTGTGGTTGAGGATGTTTATTTTTTGGGAATGCGTATGCGGTGTGAGATGGCGGTCGTGGATGGATAGTCGGTGACCAATGAAGGAGTGGTTGACTCCCGCTCTGATGTTGATTAGTACAGCTTTGCGATCAGTTCAATGGTATATGGATGATTCTCATATTTGTGAAATATTGGTGTTGGGAAGGCAAGCCCGATGGTAGTATGACACTTTGGGGGCAGAAACGTGTTAACATCCTTAAGTCACATTATCTCGGAAGAACGACAAGTATCATGGACTCATGAAAAAAGCAACGTGGATCGAACGATTGGCGAAGTGTATTGACAAATTTAAGATTGCAGGAAGGTTTGGTGTGACTAGAGACGAATTTCGAGGTCCAAATTCCCAAAAGGGAAAAAGTTGTAACGGCCTGGTACTTGTTTATTTTGTAATTTTATATTTTTGGTTAAATGAGGAGATAAAATTAAAGTTGGGCTTGGGTGCCACAAAAAATTTTACTCGTTAACGGTTGACTTAACGATATGTGAAAGTGAAGTGGAGATACATGGTGATGAATGATTTTGATATGGCTAAGTTAGTGGAGAAATTTAAATATTTAGATGTGAACAAGGTTTGAAGTTTGAGTTGAGTTTTGGGAAAATTCGTGAAATTTAGCTTCAAGGGTCACCGCTCGAGCGGTGGGCATTCGCTCGAGTGGACTATCGGGAAGTCCTTGGACAATTCTAGAAGATTGGAGAAATTTTGGGGGCATATATTTAAATTCTATATATGTATGTATATAACCCACGTGAGAAGGAGAGAGACCACCCTCATTTCTTATCTCCTCCTCCCATCTTCTTCTTCTTCTCTTTCCTCTAATGGGGAGAGAAATCCTAACCCTTCACCATGGAAATTGAAGGATTAAAGCTAGATCGAGAGCAACTAAGGATGAAAATCAAGCTTTGGAGCAAGAAGGTGGAAGATAAAGCACCAAGGAGCCAAGATCTCACAAGATCCAAGCCCTAGGAGGGAGAAATTAGAGCAATCTCAAGCTTTTGAGCAAATCCGAGGTAGGATCTAGATTCTCTCGTATTCTTGTGATGATTTGAGTTGATAGTTTCTTATATGAGTAAAATATAATAGATTCTATACATGATTTGAAGGGATGATAGAGTAATGTGTGGGTTGAGTTGGGTTCTCACAAAGATTTGAGTTTTGAGAAATGATAAACTGTGATTTTGTGAAATTATTGCATAAAAAGGGATTATGAAGTTTAAATCTAATGTTTTTGGGTAGAAATCAAGATTTAAAACATGTTTGATGGTGGTTTAAAGGTTTTGAGGCTTGAAGCTCAAAACAGGGGCAAATCTGGGGTTTTCTCGGGCGACAGCGCGCTCGAGCAGAGCCCTGTCCGCTCGAGCGCTCATCTGGCAGAGAGTTGGGCGCTTGAGCGCCCGACGTCCGCTCGAGCGGACTTACTGCGCAAGGGCAACTTCTTTTTATCATATCTCCCTCATCCGGACTCCAAATGGAGTCATTTTTGTACTCAAATCGATGCCCCGGAAGTCCTATTTCCAACAAGATTACTCTCACAAGAAATTTGTTTTTGTAAAAAAAGTAATGATTAAAATAGTGAGGGTATGCCAAAATTTTTTAAATATTTTTTAACCGATTTTGGCCAAATGCTTTGAAAAAGTATATTTTTATTAATATTGAACCTTTTCATCGAGTTTTCTATTCCTTGGGCTATGAATATATCTACTTTACTACACTTGGGTTGGGATGCTAGTATCATACCGATTGGAGATATTTGCGACAAAAATGAGTTTTTGACATGTAACTAAGGTTTTAAGAACGAGTACGATTATGGATAATTATGGACTATGTCGTGATATGGTTATCATTAAGATTTTGAGCTTTAGAAAGAAAACATAGATTTTAATTTGTATATACATGTATATGCATATGATGGGTGCATTCCGTTTGTTTCAAATGACATGGTCATGTGTGAGTTAATTAC
>JAOTRH010129646.1:2509-14340 GCA_034768845.1 Heliamphora exappendiculata | reverse complement strand
TTGGGGGTGGTGGGTTTGGGGGTGACGGTGGCTTTAAGGGCGTTTTTGAGTGCAGTTTTGGGGTGAGGCAGTTGTTTCCGTTAAGTTAAACAAAAATTTTAACGGTTGAATTTATTTGATGTTAAAATCAAACCAGATGAGAGGTTTGTGCAATTTTTGAAACCACATGAGAGATTTCTATTTTTGTCAGAAAACTCAGGGGAGGTCAGTGTAATTTATCCTAAAACTATATATATAATAATTGGATTTTAGAACAAGAAGGTTCTATCTCATAACTTGGATTAGTTATGTGCGGTTGCATTATACTAATTTTGTTTGTTGAGCGGTGAAGGAAAAATCATGGTTCTAGGTTGACCGCTCGAGCGGTCAGGGGTTTGCTCGAGCGCGCTAGCACGGATTTAGTCTCGGGCTAGTGCTAGCTCGAGCGATCAGAAGTTCGGTCAAGCAAGCTTGTTCAGCAGATGGTCTCAAGCTAAGGACCACTTGAGTGGTTAAGAGTCCGCTCGAGCGGACTGTCGCGGAACAGGTTTTTCTGTGCGGTAGCTAGGATTATGTTTGAACTCTAAGGGATCTTTTGTTTAGTGTATAATGTTATGTTTTAGCCCTAGAGATTAAGAGAAAGTGTTAAAAACATCATTTCCTTGTAATCCTCCAATTAATATAGTGAAGTACGATCCCGTGGACGTCGACACGTCTTGCCGAACCACGTAAATTTTGTATGTAATCGTGTGATTGTTTGTTTTTCTTTCTTCTTCATTATCATTCAGTGATTTTTGCATTCGTGGTTAATTCTGGGCGGGATTAGTGATCGCGTGCTAATCCCTAACAACTGGTATTAATGCTCCGGGTTAGAAGGTTAACGAATACATATGGCAGAAGAAGGAAGATCGACAGGAATGGAGATGTTCGACGGTTCGAACTTCGGTTATCGGAGGATGCAGATAGAAGACTATCTGTTTGGGAAGAAGTTACATTACCGCTCTTGAGATCCAAACCAAAGGGCATGAAGGATGAGGATTGGGCTCTACTTGACAGATAGGTGCTGGGATTTATTAGATTAACGTTGTCCCGGTTAGTGGCGCATAACGTAATCAAGGAGAAGATTACAGTAAACATGATGGTGGCACTGTCAAGTATGTATGAGACGCCGTTAGCAAACAATAAGGTACATCTTATGAAGAAACTATTCAATTTTAAGATGGCTGAGGGTACACCCATTGCACAACATCTTAACAAATTTAATACCATTACGAATTAGTTGTCTTCAGTAGATATCAACTTTGATGATGAAGTTAGGGTTTTGATTGTGTTAGCCTCGTTACCAAATAGTTGAGAGGCTATAAGGACAGCAATACGTTACTCTACTGGTAAAAATAAGCTGAAGTACGACGATGTCAGGAATTTGATATTGAGCGAGGAGGTTCGCAGTAGGGATTCGGGTGAGGTATTCAATTCTGGGTCGAATAGAGGAATAGCTTTGAATGTTAAAGCACGGGACAGAGGTAATGACAGTAATCAGAACATGAGCAGATCTAAATCTAAAAGGGACAGAAGCAAGTCCAGGTCAGGACGACGGCCAGAGTGCTGGGGTTGTGGCAAGACTGGTCACATAAAGAACAACTGTAGAGAGCAGAAAAAGAAGGCTAATGGTGAGTCAACCAATGTTGTGACAAAGAACGTCCAGGATGCCTTGGTCTTATCGGTTGACAGCCCTATTGATTCTGGGGTGTTGAATTCAGGAGCATTTTTTCACACGATGGTACATCAGGAGATTATTGAAAATTTTGTTGCCAGTGACTTCGACAAAGTATATTTGGAAGACGTGGAGGCTTTAGACATCGTGGGTATAGGCAATGTCAGAATTAAAGTGCCGAATGGATCAGTGTGGAAAATACATAAGGTACGGTACGTACCTAAACTTATGAGAAATCTAATTTTAGTTGGACAGCTTGACACAGAAGGCCATTCAGTAATTTTTGTTGGTGGCACGTGGAAAGTCACAAAGGGAGCTATGTACAGGTACCCTATATATGATCACAAGTACAAGGGATACAGTGGCATTGGTAGGCAGTGGTTCAGACATGAGTTTGTGGCATCAGAGGCTGGGGCACATTAGCGAGAAAGGAATAAAAATTCTGTAGTCAAATAGCAAGTTGCTGGGTTTGAAGTTTGTGGAGTTTAATTTGTGTGAGGGTTGCATCTTTGGGAAGCAAAAGAAGGTCAATTTTTTGAAAGGCGGTAGGACACCAAAGCCAGACAGGCGAGAGATGGTACACACAGATCTATGGGATCCTTCCCCAGTTGTATGTCTTGGAAGCTTACAGTACTACGTGACATTCATTGATAACTCTAGTAGGAAAGTATAGGTTTACTTCTTGAAGAAAAAATCTGACGTGTTTGAAGTCTTTAAAAAGTGGAAGGCATTGGTGGAGACTGAAATCGAACCGAAGTTGAAGTGTCAAAGGTCAGACAATAGAGGTGAATATACAGACGGAAGATTCGTGAATTTTTGCGCAGCTAGTGGAAACAGGTGAGAGAAAATCATTCCAAAAATGCTACAGCAGAATGACGTGGCTGAGCGGATGAACAGAATGTTGAATGAGAGAGCCAGAAGCATGAGACTGCATTCTGGGCTACTCGAATACTTTTAGGCTGATGCAGTGAACACAACAGCTTATCTTCTGAATCGAGGATCGTTACTATCATTGGGATTCAGAATTCCAGAGGAGGTATGAAGTAGAAAAGAGCTAAATTCGTCTTTTCTAAAAGTTTTTGCCGGCACTTCATACGTTCATATAAATGCTGATGCTAGGAGTAAGTTGTAGTCAAAATCTAAAATTTGCTATTTTATTGGGTATGGTGATGAGGAGTTTGGCTACCGATTTTGGAATGACAAAAGTCGAAAAATCATCATAAGCAGAAATGTGGTATTTAATGAATAGGTATTGTATAAGGACAAGTCGAAGGCAAAGACAGACAGTGCATTTCCAGAGACGAAGAAATCTGAGTTCATTAACTTGGATGACATTTCTAAGGAAGCCAAACAGAATAGGGACGAGGAAGACATGGAGAACGTGAATGCACAGGTAGAACACAGCACACCAGTGACAACAGTTAAGAGGTTTTCCAAGAGCATCAGACCGCCACAGCGATTTTAACCGTCTTTGTTCTATATTCTGCTCACTTACAGTGGTGAGCCAGAAAGTTATGTAGAAGCCTTACAAATCGATAGTTTGATGAAGTGAGAGTCAGCGATGAAAGATGAGATGGATTTTCTACTGACAAACCAGACTACTAGTAAGAAAGAAGGCTTTACACAACAAGTGAGTATACAGAGTGAAGGAAGAACATGACGGCAGCAAGCGCTACATGGCAAAGTTGGTTATCAAGGGATTTCAGTAGAAGGAAGGAGTTGACATTACTGAAATCTTCTCCCCAATTGTGAAGTTGACAACAATCGAAACAGTGTTGGGAATGTAGCTGCAAAGGATTTGTTCTTGGAGCAGTTGAATGTCAAGACTGCATTCCGTCAAGGTAAGTTAGAAGAAGACATTTACATGAGATAGCTTGAGGGATTTGCAGTGAAAGGCAAGGAAGACATGGTCTGCAAATTGAAGAAGAGCTTGTGTGCTCTGAAACAACCTTCAAGGCAGTGATACAAGAAGTTTGATAGCTTCATGCAGAGTACCGAGTTCACCAGATTAGAGGTAGATCATTGCTGTTATGTCAAGAGTCTTGACAACTCATATATCATCCTGTTGCTGTACATGGATGACATGCACGTTGCTGAACTGTGCATCGAGGAGATTAATAAGTTAAAGAAGCAGTTGTTAAAACAATTTGCTATGAAGGATTTGGGAGCTATCAAGAAAATCTTTGGGATGAGGATAGTTAGAGACAGAGCTGAAGGGACCGTGAGACTATCTTAGGCAGAGTATGGGAAGAAGGTGTTGAGCAGGTTCAACATGGATGACGCAAAACCTGTCAGCACGCCTCTAGCTAACCATTTTAGGCTAACTAAGGACCAGTCTCCTAAGACAGAGCATGAGCAGGAGCACATGAGCAAAGTTCCTTATGCATCGGCCATTGATAATCTGATATATGCCATAGTCTGTACCAGACCAGATATCACACATGCAGTGGGAGTAGTCAACAGATATATGAGCAATCCAAGGAAGTAGCATTGAGATGCTGTCAAATAGATTTTGAGATATTTGAAAGAGAATACAGAGACGTCCTCGTGTTTCACGAGGACATAACTAAAGTTGCAGGGCTACGTGGATGCTGACCTAGCTAGTGATGTTGATAGTAGGAAGAGTATCACAGGATTTGCCTACACTTTGGACCTCAAAACTACAGAAAATTGTGGCACTTTCTACTACATAGACAAAGTATGTTGCTGTAACAGAGGCTGGAAAGGAGAGAGTGTGGTTACAGGGTCTCATGGATGAGTTGGGTAAGAAGGTTGACAGAGGAACATTTTGTAGTAACAATCAGAGTGCCATATTTCTTGCCAAGAACCCGACATTTCACTCCAGGATGAAGCATATATAGTTGCGGTATCACTTCATTCGCTCCTTGTTGGACAACAGTCAGTTGCATCTTGAGAAGATTAGCGGGGCAAAAAATCCAACCGACATGTTAACGAAAGGTGTCAACATTGATAAACTAAAGCTGTGCTCGGCTTCAGTTGGTTTTCAGGGTTAGAAGACAGAAGATGGGTCACACAGGGCTAATTGCGTTTGTTTGATGATTCAAGGCAGTTGACATTGTATTGGGATTTTTCTCAAGGCTTGGAGTGGTTTTACTTCAAGTGGGAGAATTGTTGAGTGGTGAAGAAAAAATCACGTTTTTGAGTTGACCGCTCGAGCAGCCAGGGGTCTGCTCGAGCGGGCTAGCACGGAGTTAGTCTCGGGCTAGTCCTAGCTCGAGCAATCAAAAGTCTGCTCAAGTGGGCTTGTTCAACAGGTCTCAGGCTAGGGACCGCTTGGATGGTCAAGGGTCCACTCAATTGGACCGTTGCGGAACAGGTTTTTTTGTGCGATGGCTAGGGTTATGTTTTAACTCTAAGAGCTATTTTGTTTAGTGCGTAATGTTATGTTTTAGCCCTAGAGATTGAGAGAAAATGTCAAGAACATCATTCCTTTATAATCCTCCAATTAATATAGTGAAGTGTGACCTGTGGACGTAGGCAAGCCTTGCCGAACTACGTAAATTTTGTGTGTGATCGTGTGATTGTTTGTTTTTCTTTCTTCTTCATTATCATTTCGTAATTTGTGCATTCGTGGTTGATTCTGGGCGAGATTAGTGATCGCATTTTAATCTCCAACATTATTTTGGTCCTTAGTGGTTTTGTTTTGTCTTACCTATGCGAGTTGTGTGTGAAATGTGTTTTTTTAGCTAGGATCCTTCGTCGTTAAGAGAGGTTTGAATTTTATTTGTTATTAGGTTTCTGTGTGTTATATTGGGTAAACTTGGTATTAGAAGGCTTTCTTCTTTATGTTATTTGATGTAATTATTTTAAGTATGTCCATTGTAAATATGTATATTTTTTCTATGTAACAATTAATTATTCAAAAAAATTAAAACATAAATTACAAGTTTCTTCCACTAATAGGCTGAGGAGTTTAATAATTTGTTATTTATTAAAAATGAATGATGAGTTAATAATTAATGTAAAAATTAACTTGTTTGTTTGGGAGGTTTTTTAAAATTGGTTTTAATAATGCCTCTTTAGGCGAAGGTTTTTGGTCTTTCATGATAGAGATTTAATTTCTTTATGTGTGAGAGTTATCTCCTCTTTGTATCGAGATTTTCTCAATTTTGTAATGCATTTAATCTTCTTAACCTCTTATAATAAAAATACTATTGAATTATCTCATCAATTAAAATTTCTATAGTGGCCACTACGGCAGAACTAAATAATTTATTTAGTTGGCCAAAGTACACATATAAAGAAAAATATTGTATTAATTTTTAATTATTACACTTAGTAGTGATTATTTTGATTATTATTTTAAATTATTTTATTAGTTGTTATAATTATATTATTAAATTAAAATTCTACCAAATTTAGTTTTTATAATTAGAAAAAAACAAAAGAAGATGATATATAATCTCTTATACAAAAAAAAAACCAATAAAATTGATACAAAGTGAAAAAATATAATGAAATATAAAAATTACTAAAAATTATCTTTATATATATTATGAAATGCTTACGAAATAAAAAGTTACTTATAATTTTTGAAAAGAAATTTAAGAAAGCTTTGGTCTCACATTCCATTTGAGAGACTTGTTTAGAGATACATCTCATATAAACACTAATATTTTAGGAAGTCACGGATTTTAGCCTATACTTAGCCTAGTTTTTTTTTATAGCCTTTTTACTTATTTTTTTTTTTAAAAGTTCATTGATTTGGTTTTACATGGCTTTTCTTTGCAACTTTTTATATTTATTTTTCTTTATAAAAAAAGTCAAAAAATTAAAAAAAATTTAAAAAAATTAGTCCAAACACAAGTTTATTATTATACTAATATTATATCTAATTCACCATTTACATTGCCACGAATTCGGATTTCCAATTAATAGAAATATTTTCATTTTAAAAATCGTTGTTAGCAACATAATTCAGCTTGAATTGACAAGATTGAATTTTAAAAATTATAAAATGATATAAACTGATTTCATTTGTCGAAAACTCATTGGATAATTGGAAAGAGGTAGAAAATAAACTCCAAGTAATTGACGATAAGATCGAAAATGAGAACGCAAATTAGTTTCAATTACGATTGCTTAATATGAAACTAAAGAATCACATCTAATTCAATCATTGAATTAAGTGAATGCCGACGAGCGAATCTCAATCCATTACCGAATCAAAAATTGTGAACCACTGTAATTTTCGTTTGGAAATTTTGCACAGAGTTGTTTTCGTTTTTTGCTCAATTTGTTGCTTATTTAGGTTCCGTTTGTTTCAACGTCAAATATTTTTAGATAAAATATTTTATCTATTTTCCAGCGTTTAGTTAACAAAATATAAGTAAAATATTTTTTTAAGTAAAATATTTTACATCATAAGCCAAAATTGTTTTCCTTCTAAAAAATTCGTAAGTCATTTTTTTCTGGACCGGATCCGGCGGTGGCAGCTATGATTAGCAGCGGTGGTAGTGGTTGGTTTCTTCGGAGAGCTTTGTGAGTCGATCAGATCTGAGCGGCAACGGTGAGAGAAAACCAGTAAGGGATAGCAGCGACAGTAAAAAGGAAAAAAACCAGTGGTGGTGAGAGAGAACTTCGGCGACTGTTGGACCAGATCCGGCGACTTCTGGTTCGGATCTGCGGGTGGTGGTGGTGGTGGTTGACTTCTCCGGCGAACTTCATGGCAGTGGCAGCAGAAAAGAAAAAAATCGATGGCGGCAAGAGAGAAATCCAGCAACTACAAGTCTAGATCCGGCGGTTTCTAGACTGGATTCGCAGGCGACGGCTACTGATAGCAGCAATGGTGGCCATTGAAGGCGTCGACGGACAGGAACTGACCGTTCTTTTGAGGGTGGAGGAGATGCGGTGGGAGGAGATGTGGAGATCGTGGTCAAGCTTGGAGGAGGGCGGCGGTGACTGCAGCAGTTGCGGCGTCGGAGGAGAGAAGGGGAGGCAGAGAGAGGGAGGTGGCCGGCGGCGGCGAGGTCGGCGGTTGGTCGGCGGCGTGAGGTGTGGGACGTTGGGTGTGGCGGCATCAAGCTAATCTTACTTTTCCTCCTTATCGGTGTTTTCTAGAAAAAATCGCACAACAATATAAAGAAGAATTTTTAAAAATATTTTTTATATGTCAACCAAACACTAGAAGATAAAAATAAAAAAAATAAATTTTGTAAAAATATTTTACATCAAAAAATATTTTACTTTGAAACAAACGGAGCCTTAGTGCAAAAATCTGTAATGTCAATGGAAAGATAAAAATTTGTATCTATAAATATCTATCTTTCAAAGAGTAACACAAATGTATATTTGTAAAAAACTAATCCTAAATTTTAAAAATAGAAAATTGATAAATAGTCTAATTAATAAATCGTTAACTATTTTTCATCAAGTATAAGATTTTTTAACGAGCAAAGTCGATCCTTATAAAAGTTTAACGGGCAAGATTTTTTGGGAACAAAAATACTCTGAAATAGATAAATTTATCTGTACATTTTCAAAATATGTATAAAGAATACAGATAAATTTATCTATTTTTTATTAAAAATACGTGTAAAGAATACAGATAAATTTATCTGTTTTATTAAAAGCACGCATAAAAAATACAGATAAATTTATCTGTGTTTTTTCAAAACATGTATAAAGATCACAGATAAATTTATTTATTTACATTATTTGTATTGATATACAAACAGATAAATTTATCTGTTAGGTATAAATAAGAAGACAAATAAATTTATCTATTTATATTATCTGCGTTAATATAGAGACAAATAAATTTATCCGTTTGGTATAAACAAGCAGACAGATAAATTTATTTGTTTGATATTCATTTGTTTAATATGCAAATAGATAAAAATAGATAAATTTATCTGTTTATAAGGTATTTTTGAAAAAAATCGCGCAATTGAAATTTGTACGTTAAAATTTATATTGATAGAACTTGCGCGCTAAAACTTATTTTTTTAGACATTTGCCTAAAATCCTCTTTTAAAAATGTTACCGTATAAAATAGTTAAAAAGTAATTAAAATTTATTTATAAATAAATCAACTAAATAGAATTCCATATCAATTCTCCCAAAAATTAAGAGACTTCTCATTACGCCTTTTAGTAATACCAATTACAACCAAAGTATATATAGAATATTCTCAAATAAAAAAAATAAAATAGGGCAAGGGCTCTCAATTAAAATAGAGGATTGCTTCTCTCCGGTCTCTCGTGGGATTGAATTGGTCCAATTAAACAATTTTTTGATTCAAAATGGATCTATTTTGATGATTTAAACCGTCTATTTTATTATTATCATGTATATGTTATTACTATAAAAAATAAGTTGATAGGATATCATTTACTGACTTAACAAATTACATTTGTGTTAATAAAAAATAAACTGTGATGTTTATTTACAATTCATTTTATTAACACAAATGTACTTTTGTTAAGGCAATTAGCGATATCTGATCAATTTAATTTTTTACAGTAATAATATATACATTGAAAA
Source organism: Heliamphora exappendiculata (assembly GCA_034768845.1). Taxonomy (NCBI): domain Eukaryota; kingdom Viridiplantae; phylum Streptophyta; class Magnoliopsida; order Ericales; family Sarraceniaceae; genus Heliamphora; species Heliamphora exappendiculata. The sequence goes on along the minus strand of JAOTRH010129646.1, from coordinate 5,141 downwards.
TGATAAAATAAATAATTTAAATTATCAAAATAAATATATTTTAAACAAAAAAATATTCAACTAGACTGATTGGGTCTCATAAATAACTGGAGATAAGGCCGACCCAAAATTCTTAACGACTGTTTGAACAGTGAAGGCGAGCAAAATTTTAACTCCGCTGACAAGAAATCTGCATGTGGATTTAATCATCGTAAGTGAATGTCAAATTATTAGGAGTGTAATTTTGATCCAGCCCGATCGTGGTTCAGGCGGGCTAAGTCCGCTGGCTCCCTAAAAAATTTGAGCTGGGCCTTGGGCGGGCCAGGCCAGGCTTTTCTATTTCTTTTGTTTTTTTTTGTTTTAGTTGTTGTATTATTTTATAAGTTTATGTTTTATTAATTTATAAGTTTATTAATTCATAGTTTACATTAGTTTACAAAGTTTATAATTTATTAGTTAGTTTATAATGTATAGTTAGTTTATTAGTTTTCACGTTTATAGTTAATTAGTTTATTATTATTTTATAAGTTTATAGTTTATAATTTTATATTATTATAAGTTTATTAGTTTACTATAAGTTTATTTTTAATTTATAAGTTTATAGTTTATATTATTATAAGTTTATAGTTTATAGTTTATAAATTATTAAATTTATAGTTTATTATTTATTATAAGTTTATTAGTTGATTAGTTTATAAGTTTATAGTTTATACTAATATTAATTTATTATATAAGTTTATACTGTGATATCCCGTTCTCCGGACACGTCGGGATATACATAAGTACAGATAAGAAAAATATTCTAGCAATTCATTCATATTTAGATATTATAAATATTACATCATTAAGAGTTTTGAACTGATCAAAAATACATAACGTTTATAGTTTCGCAAAAGATTCAACTAAAAATTACAATGAGCACGTGAAAACTGAACAAAAAGAACAAAATGATGAACTTTAAATTCTTCAGCTAACATTATCGAGGTCAGCTGGCTCCTGTCACTCACTTTATTCTTCAAAACCTCTCTCTTTCGGGTACGACTTCCTCAAAAAGTTTTTTCTCCTCACCTATGACACAAATGTTATGAGTCAAAATCCAGAAGCAAACTCCCTAAATTTTCTAACCAAACTCACAACAAAAAATTCTACAACACGTATCATATAACACCCAGTACAATTTATAGTCAAGAAAACAGATAAATTTTACAATTACGGCAAAGCAAGCATATATACGAACAAGTTTACAGGTGCGTGATGCAAATGAATGCGATGCAACCAATTTAATTTTTCTAATTCAATTTAAACTTGAGTTATTCTAAGTTCTCCCAAACCGAGGTGGACCATTCTAAACCCATGATCCTAACCACGCTGACTAAGTCTACCGACCGACAAAGAGCGTTCATTAAACCGTGGGATGACTACGTAGCGAACTAAGTGTCCAGCCGGATTATCACTGACGGCAAGAACGTGGACAAGTCAACACTCAGACTCTCGACTCTCAGGTCAAGGTTAAACGCGGGATCGCGAAATTTAACTTCTATTATTATGCCATTCGAACCGCCATCACCAAAATACAAATATCACAATAATGTACATTTAGCACTTGGGGCAAAACCCTCCCAAAATAAATCAGGACATATAGCCAATATCACAATATTCCCAAATATCCAAAATTTTAAAATTTTCAATTCCATTAATCCAAGTATCAAGTCTAAGGTTCAATTTCATTCTTTCAAAAATATAAATAAATAAATTCGGTGAACCCCGTAAACCCAACCCAATGATAACCTAATATGACATATATAGTTGTTATTTACAATTTACAAAATTGACCAAAGCTTGGACTAAAATGACACACACACACACACACACAAGTATATATATATACATACTTTGTTTGGAATTATAAAATTATGAGCATAGCATACAAGTATATAAAGTATGAGTTACAACTTATAAAACATGAATTTAATTTAGCGATATGAATTCTAATCATCAATTGATCACTCTTATACACTAATCATCCAATATAACTTAATTAAGATATCTACTTTAAGTCCCACATCATAACATGTCATTATACACTTAACAAAAATTAAGATAAATATTCAAATGTCAATTTAAAAAGTATAACAGTATTTTGGAGTACCTAGATATGAAATTAAGTTCTGATTTTTTAACACTATTTAGATAAAAATATTTTTTACAACTATCATATTTAACACTAAGGTCAGATTCTAGAGTAAATGCATCATTTAATTCATTTAAGAAAAAATTATTCCGCACTTAACAGAAAAAAGTACAGAATTTGGGCCGTACATAACAGAGAAAAGTACAAAATTTGGGCCTCTGTTGGCCTTGGTTTTGGGCCAGCAAATCTAGGGCTATGTGTTTGATTTTTGGATATGTTCTACTTTAGTGTATCCCCTACAAGTTTTATATTTTGTGCTAAGACTAGTTGTTTAGAACAAGTTGATGATTTTAGCCATTTTATAAAATGGGTTTAATCAGCAATAAAAGATTCAGCAGAACCTGATTTCAATATAAAATGCATAAGCCTTTTGGGGGAACCATACGAGGGTATCTAGGACTTTGATCAGTAAATAATTTGATATGTTCTCTATATTTTTTATGAAAATCACTTTTGAATTTA
>JAOTRH010129635.1:0-14341 GCA_034768845.1 Heliamphora exappendiculata | reverse complement strand
ACTTTTGACGACTAAAAACATTTGGTCGCTTATATGCTTTTAGCAACCAAACTAATTAGTCGTTATTACTTTCGACGACAAAAAACAAATGGTCGCAGATGGCGACTAAAGCATTACTGGCGACCATTGTATTTAGTTGCGGAAAGTATGTATAAGCGACTAATCATTTAGTGGTTGAAAGACATCTTTGATGACTAAGAAAATGTTGGTTGCTAAAGCTTTTCGCGACCAGGTATTAGCGACTAAAATGGCGACTAAAAAAATTAGTTGCTAAATAGATATGGTGACTAAATTGTAACTTTTGTCAGCCAAAATTTTAGTCGTAAAAAGTGCACTTTCTTAGTCGCCATATCTATTTAGTCGACATCAAGTGGAACATCCCAACCACCCTGAGCAATGATACAGCCTGGCATTAAGGGACAGCTTGATATAGAGAGGCTAACCCAAGTTTTGAAATGGCAAAAGCAAGAAAAGCAGTATTAGACAGAGGAGAATCTTCAAAGGAAAAGGACATTGACAGTGAGAACATATAGGAAGAAAATTCGCCAGTCAGTACATAAGCAGAGGAAAAGAAAGAGCCGAAAAAGGAAAGTAGTCCCCAAGTAAATTTGTTAGGAATCGTAAGTCTCGTATTTGACCCTCTGCATGTATTGTTCCTCTCGATAAGCCGAAAGAAAGGATACCTCTACCCAAGGGACTTATCTCATGTTCACTCGAATGGGATTACTAGGAAGAGAATGACATGTGGGAGTTGGAAGAGGTTGAGCAGGTATTCACAGATATAGAATATGATGAAGGAGAAGAGATGCCAGAATGGCACCCGATAGCCAAAGAACCATGTGACCATAGAGGCCCGAGGGAACCTTGGGGTCCTTCTCCACCATATGGTTATGAAGACCTATTCGACGAAGCGTCACTACCGCAACTTTTTGAGCTAGAGGCCAAAATTAGCAAAGAGTCCAATTAGTTTTCACAAAATATAATGGGAATTGAGGAAGACTTCTGGAGAAATGAAGGAAGTAATAAAGAGACAGACAATTTTTGGGCCTTCCGAGAAGAGGGATACCCGATGACCAAGATTCAGGAAGTGGTTGACCAGTTTAAAGGACTATGGGAACCCAAAAAACAAATAGAGCATCTAACGAGGAGTGGGAGACATTTTAAGCTTGCACGAATAGAGAAGGGGCAACCAAGTAGGAGTGCAGAGGAACTAAGGATACAACCAAAAATAATGGAGAGACATAATAGTGAAGAGGAAGATGTAGTTCTAAAGCAGCTTAAGAAGACGCAAGCTAATGTAAGCATTTGGAGATTGCTGGTAACATCTCACAAGCACTGACAAGCCGTTCTAAAAGCCTTGAATAGCGTGGATATACCAATTGATGTCTCCCCTGACTAACTAGTCAAAATGCTTGTACCTGAGAAATAGTCCAATGTTATTGCCTTCAGTGACAAGGATTTTACAGCAAAAGGATCATCCCACAATAAGCCGTTGCATTTAACTGTCAAGTGTCTAGGAAAATGGGTACCAATTGTTTTGGTCGTCAACAGTTCCGCCCTCAACGTATGCCCACTACGAACTGTTTACTGCCTAGGATTGAAGATGCAAGATTTCAAGCCGAGTGCATAGAGGGTACGAGCATATGATAACATGCGAAGAGATGTCCTAAGATTGGTAACTTTTGATGTAGCATTGGAAACTTTAGAGAGTGAAGTGGAGTTTTATGTCCTTGATGTGCCAGCATCGGCCATGGCATCATGACCCATTGATTAGAGTTGTCCCATCCATCCTACACCAAAAGATAAAATTAATCAAAGATGGAGTAACTATCACTATATTGGGTGAAACTAGCTTGTTAGCTCTGCTCAGTGATGCTATCCGGCTCCTTGAGATCCAACACGGGGAGGAGAATTTCTTGCTGAATGGAATTGATTTTGATGAAACCAAGGCCATACAAGTTCTGATGAAAGATGAGGGGAGCCATGTTAACCCAAGGGTCATAGCCATGATGAAAGAAATGTCCTACTTTTCAGGTATGGGATTAAAAAAGCATTTGCAAGGAATTTCTGAGCCGATCTCAGCAAAACACTATCACCATGGATACGGATTAGGGTACAATCCAAAATTGGAAAGATCAAGCATAAGGAAGTATGGGCCGACGCTGAATGGCCATTTCATTAAGGATGGAGACAAGTTCCCTTACTGTGGGTTTCCCAAACTGTGAATTAAAAAGAATACTAACAAGAAATTACCAGGATTGGAGATCATTTTCAGTCACCAGCTATTCGAAAGTGACGAAGAATTCGAGATTTGGTAGATGGGTCTCACAGGAAAGATGCAAATAGATTGGGTAGATCTTTGTGAAGAAGGAGATCTAGAGTCTTTCTTCAATGAAGAGATGGTCCAGGTGCGTATATGCTAGAGTTGGTATACTGAAGATCATATTTTTAGGATTTAATTTTATTTTAATAATGCAAGGACTAAAGGCAAACACTCAGCTTCTGCACTTACACTCTCAGTCAATTGCTAAACTAGAGACCCAAGTCAGGTAGCTTGTTGTGGTGCCGAAATTTTTGGGGTTTTGAAAAATGATTAAAAATAAAGGAATTCAAAGATGTTTAAAAAATATTTTTACACTTTGAAAGCCAAATTTTGAAAACCCTTTGTTGTTGAAAATAGAATCGCCACTTAGTTTTTGAGAAAAACTAAGAAAAACAAAAATGGCTACTGATCTTTGAAACGTTTAACTAGAGAAAAAGGATTCGGGAGCTAAGGTACGAATCGAAAAAAGTGTTAGGCACCCCGTTCGCCCAATCATAAGGTTGGCCTCTACTAATCATCATTGATTTTTTAATAAGATTTATCAAATACATGCAAATAAAAAAAAATAGAGACAAAGAGAGAACATTCAAAATCAAATATGAAAAATACATAGCATATGTATATAGAATGCCAAATAAAACGAGTGAAAAAATAAAAATTCTAAGTCCTACAGCATACAATTTCTAACTAAGGAATACCTAGAGCACACCCGCATGCAATTTCATCAAAATAAACTAAACTATTATAGTATGCATAGAATAATAAAAACATGCTAGAAGTTGTCAAAACTATCTAAATATAAATTGTTGCAAAATAAGCTAAACTATTTTAGACACAAAATATTTTAAAGAAAGTAACCAAAATATGCATGCTATCAAAATAAACAAGATTGGTATTAACATAAAAAAAGAAATACTAATTGTAAAATAAAAGATGTATAAAAGAGAAAATTTTACATTGAAAGAAAGCTTACTTAACAAGAAAATTTAAAATAAGGGTTCTACAACAAAAAAAGGGTTTAAAGATTTAAAGAAAAAGAAAAACTTTACAAAATAAAAATTATGCTAAAATAAAAAGGTTAGAAAATATTATTAAGCTATTGAAAAAGAAAAACCTAATTATTTACATTTTATACTTTAAAAGAGACAAAAGAAAAGAAAATAAAATAAAATAAAAGAAAATTAATATAATAAGAGAAAATTTATACTAACATTTAAAAATGAAAATTAACTTAAAAGACTTTTTGTGATTTTTTGAATTTAATAATATGAAATAAAATAATATTAACATTAAATAGAAAAAGAAAAGGACCAAAAGAATAGAAAAATAAAGCTAATAATAATGGGACAAGAAAAGAAAAGAAAATTAAAGTTAGTAAAAAAAAAAGAAAAGAAACTTTATAAGAAAAGAAAACAAATACTAATATTAAAGAAAATTGAATGTTAAATTGAATAATTTAAGCTTATAAAGAAAGAAAATAAAGACATATAGAACATTAGTATTAATAAATAAAAAAAAGAATTACTAGTAATGAAAAGAACATTAAGTTAATGCATAAAAGAAAAGGACATTAAATTAATACTACAACAAAAGAAAATGAAATAAAAATGAATACTAGAAAGATAAGAGAAATTAAATGTAACTATTTAACTCAAATGTAAAATGTAATATTGATTACTATATTCATATAAATGTAAGTGTATTATTATAACAATTATGTCACGCCCCGAACCCCCGGGACCCGTGAACTAAACCCAACCCGACTCGTACAAGAAATTACCCATGGCAACGTTTGTTTTATTAACGATTTGTTTTAAAGAAACTAAAGATTTTCGACAAGAAACCATATCCTTATGCATGTCAAATTACAATCAAACGCTTTGGGTTTTCAAGTGTCTATTTCAATCAAAATATCATTACAGTAATCCATTTCTGTTTATATACAAACCTGATATAAAACAAAAAAAAATCTTTCTTCAAGCCCTTCTCAAGTGCTTTCCTTGCCTTGGTTTCGCCTCTGGTCCTCGAGACCTGAAATGGTTTAGTAAACACACGTGAGCCAAAACTCGTAGGATATAGATTATGTCACGCCCCAAAATTCAAGGTCACGTGAAAATCCATCAAATACCAGTTTTACAAAAATATAGGTTTTCATACATTTAAATCCACCTGTTGAAACTAATAAAAAACCCAACAAAAGATATCTCTCATAAATAAAAGACATACAGTACCAACATGCATACAGTATATCGCCTTACGCACAAAACCTGCCTTCAGGAACAGGTATACCAAAAAGGAAAACTATAACAGTCTTCTGCCACCATGGGCACCACCAAAGCTACTCATGATTATCATCCACATCATCACCTGAAAAAGGTTTTACAGAAAATCCCACTCGTGAGCCAAAGCCCAATAAAAATAGACAATAAAGCTGTAAAGCAGGAAATATGCAATCATGTAGATTGGGAGCGAACTCAACCACAAAACCCAAAAGGTTTTACGTCACAAAACCCCAAATTTCCCACAAACCTCCAAAACAGTTTTCCCTTCACAACTTAGCATTTATACAATGCAAAACACATTTTACAGTTGAAGGAAAACAGTAATCAAAACATTGTTTCCTCACGGAATGTACCATCGTGGAAAAGAAGAAGAAAGAGATCCTATGTACCGACTCAATCACAAGGGGATAGAGATAACAACTATAGACTCCTGCCCATTACCTAATCCTGAATCATTTAAGACCTGCTAGGTAATGACAAGTTCTATACGGAGCACCACGACGTAAAAGCTAACTTTACAGGCCCGATAACCTGAGGGAAAAGAGCACCCAAACCAACCTTCTATACGGGAACTACCCCGAAGGATAACAAAGGTACCTACACTGCGCACGTTTCTAGACTTTCACCGAGGGCAACTCGTGCTAAATACTCGTCATCCCAGTACATCTAGATAATCTTCTAAAAATAGTACCGTAACTCAACTACAAAAACTTTTCCTCAAAACAAGACATTATGCATGTATATACAGATTCATCCATCAACATGGACATCAACAAAACATTTTCAAAATATTTTTTTCCATTTTCAAAAAATCGTTTCAAAACCTTAGACTCAGCCCCGAAGGCGAGCTCCAAACCTCCAAAACATAAAATCTTGATATTTTTTCCAAAAACCATCATTTTGCACCTTTTTCCAGAAAATCCTTTGAAAATCATAGTACCGCATGTCATACAGTATTATAAACCAAGAAAAGCGAACAACATGCCTTCTATCAGAAGAACAAGGCTTAAACAAAAAATATGACATTTGATGCATTTTTTACTCGGTAAAAACACGTATAATTACATAAAACGCTCTCATAACAGCAGTAGGTCTAGAATCCTGCCTCGTTGGGTCAAAATCCGATGCCTCAAAAACTGAACCTCATCGGAACGAGAATCTGACTGGATGAGCGCGAAGCTAACAGCATAGATAGCAGGGATCCACAAGCTGATCGTCGAAAACTAGGCTCGGGTAGGTCAAATATGTAGAGAGAAGGCAGAGAGAATGGAAGAAACAAACATTTTCCAAACATTCTAGGGGCTAGAATACTTATAAGCTCATAAAAAAGGTAGTTCAGTCGACTGAAGAGGTCACTTCAGTCGACTGAAGCTCTTCAAAAAATGTGAACCGCCACAGTTCAGTCGACCGAACCCCCTGGTTCAGTCGACCGAACTCAAGAAAACTGGTTTAGTCGACCGAACCCCAGGGTTTGAGCCTATTGGTTTTTGGTCTCGGTTTTGCATTCTAAGGCCAACCAAACAAGCCTAAACAGGGTCCGAGAAAGCATAAAACACATCTACATGCTGTTCTACAACGCCAAAACATAAACTATGCTTCGGTGATATACATAACATGAAGGAAAACACGTCAACAATTATATACATAAAAAACAAAGCAGTGTAGGGTCTCACAACTTTCCCCCCTTCAGGAATTTTGCCCCCAAAATTCACTACAAGGTCACGAGGTAAACAGATCTGGGTATCTAGCACGCATCCCAGACTCAAGCTCCCAAGTCACTTCCTTAACCCCATGATGAAGCCACTGAACTTTGACATATGCAATCGTTCTCCCCCGCAATGCTTGCTCCTTTGTATCCTGAATCCTCATTGGGTGCTCCTCATACGCCGCATCCTCATCAACTCGCAACTCAGTCCAATCTAATACATAAGATGGATCTGGCTCATACCTCTGAAGCATAGAAACGTGAAAGATGTTATGCACAGATGCTAACTAAGGTGGCAAGGCCAGACGGTATTCTACCACCCCAATCATCTCCAAGATCTCAAAGGGTCCAATAAAGCGTGGTGATAGGTTCTCGCGATGGCCAAACCTCATCATCCCTCTGCGTGGCGAGACCTTTAGAAACACGTGATCCCCCACTGCAAACTCTAACGGTCTCATCCTCTGATCCGCATTACTCTTCTGGAGGCTCTGAGTTGTCACCAAACGCTGACAGATCACGGCAATCTGCTCCGTTGTCTCTCGTACTAAGTCGGGTCTCAAAATAGCGGTCTCTCCCACCTCTGTCCAACATACCGGCGATCTACACGGCCTAACATACAGAGCCTCATACAGTGCCATTCTAATACTGAACTGATAGCTGTTGTTGTATGCAAACTCTACCAATGATAGATGATTCTCCCAAGAACCACGAAAGTCAAGCACAGACGCTCTCAACATGTCCTCCAAAATTTGAATAATCCTCTCAGACTGACCGTCAGTCTGAGGATGAAAAGCTGTACTAAAAGTCAATCTTGTCCCCAAAGCCACCTGAAGAATATGTTAAACGCGCGATGTAAAGCGCGGGTCTCGATTAGAAATGATAGTCACAGGTACTCCGTGTAGTCGGACTATCTCCTGAACATACAACTGACCCAATCTATCCACAGAATCTCTCACTCGAATGGGAAAAAAATGTGCTGACTTCGTCAACCTATACACCACAACCCAAATAGCATCATGTCCCTTTGGCGAGCGTGGAAGTCCTGACACGAAGACCATCGTGATATTTTCCCACTTCCACTCAGATACAGGCAACGGCTGCAACAATCCTGCAGGTCTCTGGTGTTTCACCTTTACTTGCTGACAAGTAAAGCATTGAGAAACGAATTGGATCACATCTCTCTTCATTCCTGTCCACTAGAACTGACGACGCAAGTCATGATACATCTTCGTGCCTCCTGGATGCACTACAAGTCGTGAGTGATGAAACTCATGTAGCACCTCAGCACGGCACGACTCTGGCATAAATAGACGCCATGCCAACCTCAAACTCTGATATGAACCCATCGTTCATCCTGCTGTGTCATTCCCACTAGCAATGCGGTCCCGAATCATCTAAGCCTCCTGATCAGTCCCCTGAGCCTCTAGCACGCATGCAACCAATGCAGGCTGTGAAACTACAGAATATAAATTCGCACCTCCCTCTGTCTCCCTGAGATACAGATCAAACTCCCCAACAGCTCCGAGCATGTCCCATTCTTGTAGAGCCACAGAAGCTAACGAGCCATGAGATCTCCTGTTGAGTGCGTCAGCTACGACATTTTCCTTCCCCAGATGGTACTGTAAATCAAAGTCGTAGTCTCCCAACAACTCCATCCATCGTCGCTTGAGAAGATTCAGGTCTTTTTGTGAAAACAAGTATTTCAAGCTCTTGTGATCAGAGAAAATCTCAAAATGCTTACCATATAGATAGTGCCACCATGTCTTCAAAGCGAAGACCACGGCTGCCTACTCCAGATCATGAGTCGAGTAATTCCTCTCGTGTGTCTTCAGCTGTCGCGATCCGTATGCTACAACCTTACCTCCCTGCATCAACACACAGCCCAAATCGTCAAGTGACGCATCACAATACACTATATACCCCAGACCTCGCTCTGGAATAATCAACACTGGCGCACTAGTCAATCTCCTCTTCAGCTCCTAAAAAGCTGACTCACTGGAATCACTCCACACAAAACTAACTCCCTTTCGCGTCAGATGCATCGTCGGTGCTGCAAGCCTAGAGAAGTCCTTCACGAACCGCAGATAATAACCTGCTAGACCCAGAAAACTACGAATCTCAAAGACGTTCTTCGGTCGTTGCCAACCCATCACTGCATCAGTCTTTGACGAGTCTACCGATGCTCCATCCTTTGACACCACGTGTCCAAGGAATCTCACCTCTGACATCCAGAACTCACACTTCTAGAACTTCGCATACAAGCGATGTTCCGTCAGAAGCTGCAAGATGACGTACAGATGCTCCTCATGCATCTCCCTCGTGGGAAAATAAACCAGAATATCGTCCACGAACACGACCACAAAATTGTCCAGATTTGAGTGAAAGATATGATTCATCAAACCCATAAATGTCGCAGGCGCGTTCCTCAAACCAAATGGCATGACCAGAAACTCGTAGTGACCATAACGAGTTTGAAAGGCGGTCTTCGCTATGTCCTCGTCCCTAATCCGCATCTCATGATACCCTGACCTCAACTGATCAAACAGGTCATCAATCCTAGGCATAGGATATTTGTTCTTCACTGTTACCTGGTTTAGCTTGCTATAGTCTATACATAGTCTCAACAACCCATCCTTCTTCTTCACGAACAAAGCTGGTGGTCCCCACGGCGACGTACTCGACCGTACAAACCATTTGTCCAGCAACTCCTGCAACTGCACCTTGAGTTCTCGCAACTCAGCCGGTGCAAAGCGATAAGATGGCATAGAGATAACAGCAGTTCTTGGAATAAGATTAATGGAGAACTCCACATCACGGCTCGGTGGCAACTCAAACAGATCGTCAGGAAAGACGTCTGTATAGTCACACACCACAGGGGGTAACTCTTCTTGAACCCCAACTCGCACATCCAATCTGAGAGTAGAAAAGAGAGAACCCAAGTTCCCTCGAACTTGCGCGGCACCTGGTAGAAACACCAAGCCCTCATCCTGATCACCCACAAAATAGAAGCAGTCACCCTCCAGCGTACAAATCGACACTCTCCGTCGCTCACAATCTATATAGGCTTGGTAGGTAGTCAGCCAGTCCATCCCTAGGATGACATCAAACGTGATCATGTCTACAATGATAAAATCAAACTCTAAACAACGACTGGCGACCTCCAGCACGCAGGATCTACAGACAAGGCTCAGCTCACACTTCCACTAACTGGGGTCTCCACACACAAGGTACTACCCAACCAGTCCATTTCCAACCCCAATGCAGACACAAATGCAGAGGATATAAATGAATGTGATGTTCCCGTGTCTATAAGAACACTGGCCCATGATCTAAAGACTAGAAGGGTACCTCTGATCATGGCTGGAGTAACTGCCGCATCAGACATAACTAGTGCTTTGGAAGCACTGCGATCCGCAAGAACATAAGCTCTGGCCTGCGGTGGTCTAGTCTGTCCACCATAACCCTGAGTTGTCGGCTACCTCACAGATTGTGCTGAAGTGCCTCCTTCCGTAAATCTAGAAGTCTGGGCCCTAGGCTGCTGCGAAGCTTGTCATCTCTGTACAGATGAAGCAACTGACGCTCCTGTCGCGCCCTGAACATTTCCCTCTCTGGGATAGGATCTGCGAATATGCCCGAACTAACCACACCTAAAATAGATAGGTAGGTCTCTCGCCTGTGACTGGACGAGCGCTAAACTATGTACCTGACCCTTCTACGGGCACTCAACTGGACGATGCCTCGGCTGTTCGCATCTATAACAGATCAACCCTCTCTGCTCTGGCCTTCCAGTCGAGGCCACTCAAAGTGTGGATGCAGATGACTGCGGCTGATACGATCCGGTAACATGAGAACTAGGTCTAGACGACCTCTGGTGCTTTTTCCCGCGCTTCTGGAACTGTGCATCTCGACTGCCCCACTGACTCTCGCTCTCTCTAATCCTGCGACTGTCTGTTAACGAGTTCTCTACTCGGATAGCAGCTTCCGCCAACTTGATGTACACCTCCACATCCAGAGCTGCAACCCTATCCTTGATAGCAGGTCGAAGTCCCCTCTCAAACCTCTGAGTACCCAACTCCTCTGTTAATACCATCTCTGGTGCAAATCGTGACAGATTCGCGAACTTGGCCTCATATTGGACCACAGACAAATTCCCCTGAACATGGGAGAGGAACTCCTCTCGGTAAGTATCTCTCGAAGATCTCAGGAAATACTTCTCCAAGAAAACTCTCGTGAAAGCAGCCCACGTCTCATCCACAGTGGTCTTGGCGAACTTCCACCACTCTCTAGCATCTTTCCGCAGTTGGAACGCCACTAACTTTAGGCGCAGAACATCCTCCTCGATACCCAGAGTATCGAAGATCGTCGTGGTCACTTCCAACCACTCAGTAGCCACCTTTGGGTCTGGATCTCCAGAAAAGGTCAAAGGATCCAACCGCTGGAACTCCCTCATAGCCACATAAGCCCTTGGCTCAGGAACTCGTACACTAGCCCTGGTCGCTTCTGCCATAGCTCGCATAGTGGCAAGCATCTCCTGGACAACGTCAGCACCACCCACTTATTCCTATGAGGCATGAATGTCTCCCTCCTCTGAAACCTAAACATAAGCACGACCTCGGCAACGGGCTCGGCCACGACCCCGTCCCCACACTCCCTGCGTGGACATAATTCTATATAAAGAAAAATAACAGGATAAGGTTAAGCTTTCCTATAGCATGTTACTACGTAACACAAACACATAATCATGCAATCACGTAACCACGTAAGATTATGCAACACATCTCGCATACCGAGGAGAACTAACAAGATAGACTCGTCCATTTGGATAACCGATTCAGATTCCTTGCTAGAAAACACGTCGGCCAAATGCATTTCTAACTTGGCTTCCAAATCTATTATTCCAAATGCCCTAAGGCAAGACTTATCAATCCTGAGATTCAACCTCTATACCCACATATACACAATGATCATGCTCAGAATGCTATTAACATGTTATAAACCAACGTTTAAATACAAGCAAGCAAGCATACACAATCAACCTCACCAGGTGATAAACCCTCTTCCCATGGCTCTGAGGTATTCGAACCCAAAGCTCTAATACCAAGTTATCATGCCCCAAAACCCAGGGTCACGTGAAAATTCACCAAACACCAGTTTTACAAAAATATAGGTTTTCATACATTTAAATCCTCCCATTGAAACCAATTGAAAACCCAACAAAAGATATCTCTCATAAATAAAAGACATACAGTCCAACATGCATACAGTATATCGTCTTATGGCGTACAGAACCTGCCTTCAGGAATATGTATACAAAAAAGGAAAACTGTAACAGTCTTCTGCCACGACGAGCACCACTAAAGCTACTCATGATCATCATCCACATCATCACCTGAAAAAGGTTTTACAGAAAATCCCACTCATGAGCCGAAACCCAATAAAAATAGACAATAAAGCTGTAAAGTAAGAAATATGCAATCATGTAGATTGGGAACGAACTCAACCACAAAACCCAAAAAGTTTTACGTCACAAAATCCCAAACTTTCCACAAACCTCCAAAATAGTTTTTCCTTCACAACTAAGCATTTATACAATGTAAAACACATTTTACAGTTGAAGGAAAACAGTAATCAAAACATTGTTCCCTCACAGAATGTTCCATCGTATAAAAGAAGAAGAAAGAGATCCTATGTACCAACTTCATCACAAGGGGATAAAGGTAACAACTATAGACTCTTGCCCATTACCTAGTCCTGAATCATTTAAGACCTGCTAGGTAATGACAAGTTCTATACGGAGCACCACGACGTAAAAGCTAACTTTACGGGCCCGACAACTTGATAGAAAATAGCACCCAAATCGACCTTCTTTACAGGAACTACCCCGAAGGATAACAAAGGTACCTACACTGCGCACGTTTTTGGATTTTCACCGAGGGCAACTCGTACCAAATACCCGTCATCCCGGTACATCTAGATAATCTTCTAAAAATAATATCGTAGCTCAACTATGAAAATATTTTCTCAAAACAAGACATTATGCATGTATATACAAATCCATCCATCAACATGGAGATCAACAAAATATTTTCAAAATATTTTTTCTCGTTTTCAACAAAACGTTTCAAAACCTTAGACTTAGCCTCGAAGGAGAGCTCCAAACCTCTAAAACATAAATTGTTGAGATTTCTGCCAAAAACCATCATTTTGCATCATTTTCAAGAAAACCCTTTGAAGACCATACTACCACATGTCATACGGTATTATAAGCCAAGAAAAGTGAACAACATGCTTTCAGTATGAAAAATAAGGCTTAAACAGAAAATATGACATTTGATGCATTATTTACCCAGTAAAAACACGTATAATTACATATAACACCCTCATAATAGTAGTAGGTCTAGAATCCTACCTCGTTGGGTCAAAATCCGATGCCTCAAAAAATGGATCTCATCGGAACGAGAATCTGACCGGATGAGCGCGAAGCTAACAGCGTAGATAGCAGGGATGCACAAGCTGATCGTCAAAAACTAGGCTCGGGTAGGTCAAATATGTAGAGAGAAAGCAAAGAGAATGGAAGAAATAAACATTTTCCAAACATTCAAGGGGATGGAATACTTATAAGCTCGCCAAAAAGGCAGTTCAGTCGACTGAAGAGGTCACTTCAGTCATTTGAAGCTCCTTGAAAAATGTGAACCGCCACAGTTCAGTTGACCGAACCCCCAGGTTTAGTCAACCGAACTCAAGAAAATTGGTTTAGTCGACAGAACATAGCAGCCCAGTCGATCGAACCCTAGGGTTTGAGCCTACTGGTTTTTGGTCTTGGTTTTGCAATCTAAGGCCAGCCAAACAAGCCTAAATAAGGTCCGAGAAAGC
Source organism: Heliamphora exappendiculata (assembly GCA_034768845.1). Lineage (NCBI taxonomy): Eukaryota > Viridiplantae > Streptophyta > Magnoliopsida > Ericales > Sarraceniaceae > Heliamphora > Heliamphora exappendiculata. The sequence goes on along the minus strand of JAOTRH010129635.1, from coordinate 1,158 downwards.
ATAAAACACATCTACATGCTGTTCTACAATGCCAAAGCATAAACCATGCTTCGGTGATATACATAACATGAACGAAAACACGTCAACAATTATATATATCAAAAACAAAGCGGTGCAGGGTCTGACAGATTAACTCACATGTAATGCATGATTTGTGAGGTGTAATGGGTGCAACCGAAGTAAAATGCATATTTTTACCAACTCAATATTCCTTCATATGCACACACCCATGCACGCCAATTCATTCAATTTATCCTTTCACATTATCCATATCATCATTCCATTTTCTAATTTTTCACAAAAATCGTGTCACATTTTTTGTATCCAGTTTATCACAAAATCGTATCACAATTAAATTATTACAGTTAATGAACCGATATTGGGTGCAGCTTATAGTAACCTCTCCCTATTCCTCCAATAGGCTACGCGAAGCCATTGGGTAATAGACAGTTCTATAACTCACCACGATACAACATCACATTTTGGGGGCTAACCCGTGGGCACGTTGTCCCCATCTTGTGCAAGTTTCCGGTCTTTCACCGTGGAGCTGCCAGCCAAACTTAATTCATAAACCTTTGCGGGCTTTCACCACAAGACCGTAGCCTCTCATTATGCATAAACCTTCTCGGGCTTTCACCGCGGGACCGCAGCCCCTCATTATGCATATTCCACATTCAACCATGGGGTTTCTACTCAAGTTAATGGTTTCATTATGTGGTTTTTTTCTCATAGTTCACATCATTACTCAATGTCACTAAATACCAACATAAATTTTAACTCAATTATAATCATATCATATGTCATTTAAGTACTCAAATTCTCTTTCATAATCCGTGCAAGAAGCATTATAATATCATTATATAACTTTTCATATATCACTTTTCCGTTACCACGCCATAAGATATCAACACAAAACTTATTCAATAAGGACCATATCATTTAATGGGAAAGGGATGCACCCACATATGCATATACATGTGTATATAAGTTAAAATCCATGTTTTCTCTCTAAGGCTTAAACTCTTAAATGAGAACCATGTCGCTACAATGCCCACAATTTCCCACACTCATACTTGTTCTCAAGACCTTAGTTACATGTCAAAAATCTATATTTATCGCAAATACAACAAATCGGTATGATACTAGCATCCCAACCCA
>JAOTRH010129624.1:0-14341 GCA_034768845.1 Heliamphora exappendiculata | reverse complement strand
TTCTTTAGTGAAGCTGATGATGTTTCTAAAGATTTGAGAGGAGTCCCAGCTAATATCTTCAAAAAAAAATTTATTTCTGGTAATCGAAATATTCCAAATGGTAGCGGCAAATAAAGTGTTCCCTGGAGAACCCCAATAGGAAATCTTGAAATCCTTTAGATTGTTAATAAGCCAAACTTGCCAAGGAACATTAGAGTTTAAATGTTGATCATGCAAAAAAGAGAAGTTAGTCCAAATATTATGATTGAAGATGTAGAAATGAAAGAGATGGTTAATATCCTCAATGAGGTCTCACATCTAGGGTAATAAGGGTCAGAGGTAAGGCCTCTAGTAAGTCTGTGGTAATTGGTGAGAATCTTACCATGTAAACATGTCCAAATGAAGCCTTTACTCTTTTGAGGGGGAGATAATTTCCAAATTCACCTCCAATTATCAGTTGAATCATTAGCATCTTCAATCAAGTTATAAGCAAACTTAACATTAAACTTATCTGTACTGGTTAAGGTCTAAGTAGGAGAATCCTCAAAATTGTTGACACAAGGCTTAGGGGTATTACAGATTACATTAATATGTTCGGGTCTAACAAGAGATTGAATGGCTACATGATTCCAGTCACGATTTTGGGAGAGGATGTCAGCAATTGTAGAGGGGTCATCAACCATATCAGGTTGACTATCAATAAGAGAATTAAGGCCACACCACCAATATTGCTGTTAGGAATTTAAGCCCCCGATTTAATTCTTTTTGGTTCTTTTATATTTTTGAAAAATTTGTGATAAATTACTTATATTTTATTTGTTGATGTTTTGACATTTGTTCTATTAAAGTTTTGGTTTAATATTACAGTGCAGCAAAAATGAAATAAAAAATGTCAAAAAGTTGCAGCGGTGTCAGACTGCTCGACGGATTGGTCGAGCGGTCAGATGGATCTCTCGGTATCTCAACAGTCTGCACAAACTACCGAGGACAAGGCTTGACTGATCGAGTGGTCTGCAGCACGAATTGACTTGAAGTTAAGTTTGTCAGGAAAGGTTTTGGGTGTGATGTATAAAAGCGTTGCTAGGGTTGTTTTTTGCGCCTCCTTATTTTATCACAAACCCTAGCCGCCAATGAGCTTTTTTAGTTGATCAAGAAGTATTCCAAGCCAGTCAACAACTCACTTGATGAACTTTTAGCTTTCGTGCAGTCAAGTCAACCATCAAGGATTCAAATCTTCAATGATCTGTTCAAGTTCGTGGAGTTGCTTGAGTGGATTCTTAAGTGTTCGAAGTCTGGTGGTGGATTCCGTCAGCATCTAAAGTTCGGTGATGAATTTCAGCGACAGTCAAGCATAGAGTTGGTGTACGTGAATTCAGTAAGAATAGGTTTACATTCGTAGATTGTGGATTCAATGGGAGGTTTGTAAGATTCTTTTATGATCAACATTTTACTATAGTGTTTGATTCTCATAGACCCGGAGTGATCTCGTGATTTTTACCCAGTTTAGAATTTTCTACGTAAAAATTGTCGTGTCTCATGTGATTGTGTATTTTCTGTTTGTATGGTTGATTATTTAATTGTTTTTGGCATTTAGCTTCTTTGATTAAATCGATTAGTGCAAATCAATTGATAAATGTGATTTTTTCACTTTTCATAAGGAAATATTTTTATCATTACCCACCAGCCATTTCATGTCTTTTTTTAAGGTCTCCTGAGAGAGAAGAATGCTTTTCTAAGTATGGGAGGAGGATCAACGACCATGATGATCGAAAAAGGTTCTAGCCTGAAGATATTTCTTTTTAAGCACGGTGACCCATTGGGAATTGGGCTTGGACTGGATTTTCCAACCAAGTTTGGTTAAAAAAATAAGATTGTTTGATTTGGCTTTTCTAATACCCAACCCCCCAAACCCCGCGCTTTTTTGCTTTTACACGGTTTCTCAATTAACCAGATGAATTTTTTTCATATTATTAGTGTTACCTCAGAGAAAGTTTCTATTGATTTTATCAATATTATCTAAAAGAGAAGCAGAGAGCTTAGAGGTTTGCATGGTATAATTGAGCATGGGAGATGTGACCGATTAAACAATAGTGGCTCTCCCCATGAAAGAAAGCGTTTTAGCCTTCCATCTCGAAAGCTTTTTCTTAATATTATTGAGGATATAAACATAGTGACCTTTATTGATATGATAATGGATGAGGGGAACACCGAGGTATTTTTTAAGGTTCAGGGTGAGAGGAATACCACAAGAAATGTGGAGAGTGGAGGCTTGATTTCTAGAAAGGTTAGGGGAGACCAAAATATTAGATTTGTTGAGACTGATCATCTGACTAAAGGCGTCACAAAAGATTTTCAAAACTTTTAAGATCGTCTCAATCCCTCTGTTAGAGGCTTTAGAAAATAGGAGGAAAATGTGAGAGAAGGTAGCACCAATTTTAGAGGCTTTGACCCCAATTTAGTTCCCAAGGTCCATCTCATGTTTAATGAGGAGAGAGAGGTGTTCCATACAAAGAACAAAAAGGTAGGGGATAGAGGATCACCCTGTCTTAAACTTCTTCCAGAGGAAAATAAAGGTAGTTGTTCCCCATTACAGAGGATCGAGAAGGCAGGAGTAAAAACACAACATATAACTAAATTAAAGTAAATCAAGGTGTCATGCGGGAAGATCTATGAAATTTTATCATAGGATTTCTCGAAATCAATTTTAAGGATGAGGCTACCTTCTCTTCTTTTTTTTTTTTGGTTGAGAAAATGGATGATTTTTTTGGCAAATGATGATATTATCCGAAATTTGTCTGTCATGGATGAAAATAGATTGGAAAGGAGTAACAAGATTGGACAGATGGGGTTGAAGTCTGTTGACAAGGATCTTGGTCAAAATTTTGTAGCTCACATTACAGAAGCCGATGAGTCTAAACTGCTTAATAGAGGAATGGGATGAAATTTTAGGGATAAGGGCAATGAAGGTTTTATTGGCTTCCGAGGGGTGGGATTTAGAGGTAAAGCAGTTTTTAATGAACTGGCAAACAGAGTTTCCAACAACGTCCCAATATTTATGATAAAAGAGGCTTTGAAAGCCATCAAGGCCAATGTCTTTATTACCCTTGATATCAACGGCTTTATTACCCTTGATATCTTTAACAACACTCCAAATTTTAGGGTAAAAATGGATAAAGGCAAGACTCGAGGTGGAGAGATCAATGATCTTAGGATGGGGAATAGAATCCCAAATTGGGGATATAAGAGAAGGGTGCTTGGTGAACAGATTTTTGAAATAATCATTGATCAAGATTTTCAGGATGTGGGGATCATTAACTCAGTTGCTGTTATCGTCTTTAAGAAAGATGATCTTGTTTCTAAACCCAAGATCATAATTTTAATAAATTTAATTTTTTACATAAATAATTTATATCTTAATAATAATAATAATAATAATAATAATAATAATAAAATAAATGGTTTCAATCACATGAGTCAGCTTTGCACAATCAACCCAACAGGGCCACATGTCTTTGTTCAACCATTTTTTCAAAACATTCTTCCTCTAATAGCCATCACACTCCCCATCTCTTTCCCTATCCTTATCTCTCACCCTTATTCACCCATACACGAAAACACACGGACGAAGATTGAGATGCACCGGGTTCTGGATCTCTTGCTACTTCTTTCTTGCAATGTGACGTAGACCATATTTTTAAAAATTGTAATTTTGGCAATAAACTTTATAGAAAGTTTTTTTTAGTGTTGTTTGTTTTGACACATTAATATATATTTCTAGTAGTCAAAATTGAGTTTATCTCAAGTTTATTTTCTATGCTATTTTTTTTGTAGTTTCTTTATTTTAGGAATGACTTTTTGAAAGTTGCCTTGGTTGGCTATCTCCTAAAGTGCTAGGGTTATTTTTTATTATAAGTATCATTGTAAGCCTTTAGAACTTACAATTTTTTGGTATTTTGTGTAAATTAATAGGGCGTTTTGATACCTATAGTCATGATATTTATAAAGAATCAGCATGTTTAGAGAAGGTTTTTGTTTCCGATATTTGTTCTCGAATCAACATACTCAAGTTTTTATTATTTTTTATTATTCTATTCTGTTACATTTTCTGCCACATCAATTGATAACAGAGCTTGCACTTCATTTTGGAACTTGGCATGATAGAGAATTTTTTGTTTTTTGTTTTTTTATAATCAATATGCTGTTGTTGAATATGCGTACAAGAGATGATGTCGCACGAAATGTTTGAGCGAACCAAAGAACTACTTATGTGGATGAGTCAATCGTCGCTTTGTCGAAGCAGATTGGTGCCTTCATTATGGTACTTCAATTTTGCAAACATCTACTAAATCCATGCCTTTTGAAAAAGATGCGGTTGGATGGCCATTTACTTCAAATATTATTCCACTTATTGTGGATTGAAATAAAGCACTATTTTGTTTTTATTATAAAGAACCAATTGATGGCAGTTTGCATGCAATGCCCAAAATGGTGAAATTTAAAGAAGAAAAATATATAGGAGGGGATAAGAGCATAATATATTATATACTTACACTGTAGTGTAGGATCGGATAAAACCTCTGTTAGATTCGAGCAATGTGAGAATTCTATATGTTCCTTTTATTAAATATGGTGGATCTTATACAGTCCATAAGTCGATTAGAACCACCATCCACAATAAAAATACCTTTTCAGAATTTTAATGGTATGCGGGCAACACCTCTGGATGAATTTGAGTATTTTTAAACTATTTGCTAGCAGAATTTTGACTAGAAATAGGCAAATTCTTTTCTTGATTATTGTATTAGACACGAACTCATCAATCCAAAAATAGATTTTATTTTGAGTTCGTGTCCTTTAGATTCAATATATTTATTTATAGAATTTCATAACAAAAACTACCAATAACCGCCGGTAACTTCTAACTACCTATAACTTCTCCAATACAATATTTGTTTTTACGACGCTAAATGTTCGTCCTTCAAGCAATTTTCATTCTTTAAACAATTTTCACTAATCGCTAAGCTTTGTTTAGAAGTGCCTCTTATCATTATTTAAAGTATTTCACATGGGCATTGTAAATATAAAATTATATTATATCAAGCCTTTATAATAATTAGCAGGCCATTTAGATAAAAAAAATAATATCGTCGACAGAAAATATAAATTATGGTGTAAACAGTTCCTCAGTTAACATCATTCCGGGTGACGAAAACAAATAAAAGTGTTTGATCGGAAAAAATTACTGAATTAGGGTCATATTTGATTAAAAATGACCTAAATTGGTTTCTATATGTTCATTTTTTTTTTAATGAAGAATACACATAATTTTATTTTGAAAAAATTATTTAAAGATCAGTTGATGAATGCGAACTTAAAATGATTGGGCCTTCTTGGGAGCAAAACAATAATTTGTACATTTAAACTTAAATACGCGTATCAACGTTTCAAATTTCCCAAGAATGTCTTATTCAGAAACTTGAGCTTGATAATATTACATTTCTCTTTTAATTTTTTTAAAGATAACTTACTATTCGTGAGGGCATTAAATTTGATATCGTGATTTTTTACTGTCGAAAGCGAGTGATAGGTACATCTAGTTTTGCGAGCAAGCATCTTTAACGGTGTTGATTATACTTTTGAAGATGATTCTCTTGAATGAGACCCAACTTATGATTAAAAAAAAAACCTATTTAAAAATTGCTTTTGATATTTTTTAAAAATATTTTTAATATGGAGCAAAAAAAGATATCAATAGTGTGAAAAGATAACAAATTATTTTTAAAATATTTAGGTCTTTTTTCTAGCACCTTTTATAAGAGATTTGTGAATTGAAAACACACTAATAATTTTTATACATTTCTTAAATGAACTTATAAATTTGCAAAATTATCAGTAATAGAAGATATTCAATGAATAAGGTATCTAAAAATGGTATTAATAAGATTAAATTTAAGCCTGAATCTCACCCTCAACTCTATCAAATGCTTTGTTATGATAATATTTACCTTTTAGTTTTTTAAAAATGTTTAGTTCATAATCAAATGGGTGATTATTCAAATGATATTTAATTTCGATTTATTTTGATTTAAAATATTTTATAATAAAAATACTTTATATAAATTAATTTTATAAGAAACAAACCTTTTTCTTCTAATTTTTTAGTATTTAATTGGTACATGAAAAATAGTTCTTTAAAAAAACTATAAACTTTAAAATTAAGATACGCTACTATTTTAATACAGTTCATCACTGCTACCATCATCCCAACCACTTTCACCACTACTATCATCATCTTTACTATCATTCACGCCCCTAAAAATACCATTCTTCACGACCACCATAAATAATGCCACTGCGACTGGCATCAAACCGCCACCACTATCATTATTGCCACAATTACCACCACTACTGTCACACTACCACCACGGTCACCCCGCCATTATACCACCACCCATACCATTGCTATTATCATTTCCTCCATTGTCATAAAAAATAACTTGCTCCCTTATATTACGTAAATCATTTTCGATATTTTGATGTAAAATATTTTATAAAAAAATATTTTGCGTTGTTTTCAGCAAACCAAACAATGAAAAATAGATAAATATTTTATATTAAAACAAATAGAGCCTTAGTGTGATGCCCTTACTATATGTTGAAATTTTTAGGCACAAATTTCAAAAAAATTAAGATCAACTGATTTGGACAATCAAACAGAATCTCTCGTAGACTTCAATTCACAATAGCAAATACAAAAGAATAGGAACCACAAAGAACATAAGAAAGTTCGTGATTCAGCTGATTGGCTACCTTCACATGAGAGAAGAAACAATATACTATTATCAAAATAAGAATTATAATGATCACTCTCTACCCCACAATATATCTATAGCCTCAAACTAAACCTCTCACTATCTCTTTATACTTTTTGATCTCTAAAACTGAATCTCAATTTATGTATTAGATGTTCTGAACATTTTAAGATTTTTATGAGACATAAAACCCTTATATAGAAAGCCTCAAAGTCAAAAATAAAATCTTAACTGTCGCATAAAAATTGCTGCTGCGCGGCGGACCGCTCAAGCGGTCAATATCCCGAGATCATCCTACGAAAAATAAAAAATTTGAGCAAAAAACCCAACATTCTCCACCTTGTCTTAAGTTTCTAAACCATCTTGAAGATCTGTCAACCGTCTTGTTCTGCACTCCTTTTCTAGGTATGAGTGCTCCACCCTTTCTAAATCATCAAACTGAATAAGCTTGGACCAAATTCAAACCACACTTGAACTTGACCCTTTTTCAATCAACAGATTTTTTATTTTTTGACAATCTTCTAAACTCCAAATTCTTAGTCTTCTATGAAAACTCCACTTTTTTTGACTCTGCTAATTGCCCCATGAACTATGCTTATGTTACCTATAGTTTTCTTGTAAGACGAAGGTTCTCCACTTTAATGTTCCTGTTGCTGTTGACTTGAACCACTATCACCTGATTTTTTAGGTGAACTAGTCTGACTAATCTCCACCTTGATCGCTGCACTCTTCTTTTAACTTTCAAACATACTCTGCTTGTCAACCTGACCAAGATACAAATGTTTGTGCCTCATATCGTCCCTATTAAACTATGTCAGTGTGGTAGTGGTAACTCTACCTACCATCGTGTCCCCTACCAATCTGTAGAGACCATTCCTTTTAGGCTCTTTTATGATAACTCAAGATCCTCTGTTGATCTGTATTGCTCCACTTTTTGTTGTGAACCCATAACCTAGAGAATTCAATGTTTTCAAAGAGACCAAATTCTTCTTTAACCCTGGAACATGTCTAACATTCCCAAAAGTCCTTACAACTTCAACAAACATTCTGACTTTTACTGTACCCATTCTAATAGCCTAACATGCTGAGTCATTCCTCATTAGAACTGTACCCCTATTGCTTGATTTATACGAATCAAATCATTCTCTAAATGGATACATATGGTATAAGTATCCTGAATCTAATATCTATGACTTTGACATAAAGTTAAAATCTGAGAAAACTGAGAGTAATTCATCTTTTGATGAATCTTTAGCAAAACTAACAGTTTCTACATACGTTTTTTTCTCTTTTTTTCCTCTAAAAGCTGTTTCAATTCTTGGCACTAGTTATTGTAATGATCAGTTTTGTGGCAATAAAAGCACTCCACATCCCTTCTTGCACATGACTTACCGAGATCTACCACTGTTAGAACCATGCTCACTAGATTTGCTCATTTCCTTACTTAACTCAAACTTAGCCACAAGTACGCCTTCTGCATCAGATTCATTGTCCCTCTTCAGCTTCTCATGTGACAAAAGAGCGCCGATAACCTCTTATAACACTAGAGTATCCTTCTCGTACAATAATGTTGTCATCAGATGATCATAGAACGTCGAAAGCGATGCCAAGAGAAGGATCGTCTTATCCTTATCATCAACCTTCACTCAAAATCCCAGCTAACTGTGTGATGAGCATATTATATGTATTGAGATGTTCCGATAACTTTGTATCTTCTCTCATCTGCAGTCCACACAGCTGTTTTTTCACGTACAACTTATTGGTCAGATTCTTCTTCATATAATGATCTTTCAGCTTTTTCCAGATCTCGCGTGTTGTCTCTACATCGAGCGCGAGCGCGTTGTGAATAACTTCGTCTTCCAAATTCAACTTAATCGAACTCGCAGCCTTGTAATCAAGATTATCACAGTCGTCATCGATCATTTTCTCTGTCTTCTTTGCCTTGCCGAGTAATGCCTTGGATATCTCTTGTTGGATCAACATATCTTTTATCTATCACTAACATAAGAAGAAGTTATTCTTGCCATTGAACTTTTCAACTTCGTTCTTGGTGTTTATCATCTTTATTGCAACTTGTGATTAAGTTTTAAACTATAACTCTAATTTTCTACCACGGTCTTAGATCTTCAACAACTATTGGCTCTTATATCACTTGTTGAAATTTTTAGGCACAAATTTTGTAAATATTAAGATCAACTGATTTGGGTAACCAAACAAAATTTCACGTAAACTTCAATCCAAAATAGCGAACACAAAAAAATAAGAACAACCAAGAACACGCGTAGTTCGGCTGACTATCAATCTCTACGGGAGAAGAAAAAATAATTCACTATTATCAAAATAAGAATTACAGCGTGCGTAAAGGCACTACGCACGCACACAAACATCAACAGCGTGTTACTGTTGCTGTTTCTTCTTTCATCTTTATTTTTTTAATTATGATAAAAGCTTCTTTATTACTAATTTATTAATGCTGATAGTAACTTGAAGGAAAAACCTATCTCTTGGTCCTCTTTAAAAAATCTAATGTGACATGCAATCTTTAATCTCTTGCACTCTATTTGCCCTTTTGCTTAGTAAAAATATATTGGGGGCATAAACCATTGATTCAAATAATTTGTTGATTTTTTTTTATCATTTTTATTATCAATTCAAAATATTTTCCCTTTTTTTTAACTATTGTCAATGACAAAAAAAAAAAAATTGATTTTATCCCGGAGAAAAATTATGGCCTTGCCCCTTGCATGAAGCAATGGAAATACTGATTTTCCGCTATCAAATGAATTTGATTCGTAATGGAATTATCAATTGTTCAAATTACAAATACTAATGGTTAGCTGGCCAACTGCGTTTTGTTCTCTAAATATTTGAAGATTAGCCGCATGATCAAATTCATAGTTAAACAATTAGAGATGAAAATTTTTCCTGTCCCGTTCCACTTTGCCGATAACAAACAGGGTGGGATAGTATTTGTTCTTTTCGTCTCATTTTTTTCCATCCTGCTTCCGATTATATAAAATAAATATTTTTTAAATATTAATATATGTATAAAATATATATTTTACAAATATAAAAAATCTAAAATATTAAAATATTATATTTATCTCTAATTTTTCTTTTTTATTTCTTATATTTTGTATATTTAGTTATATTAATTCATCATCTATTATTTTTTATTTATTATATTATTTATAACTTTTATTAATATTACTATTTTAAATATTAAAACTCATACCCGAAATATCTTCATATCCGTCCTGTTCCCCGTTACTTTCTTAATATTTATTTCTGTCCCCGTCCCGATCAAATAGAAAATAAAAATAAAAAAACTAATCTCTGGCGCCGTCCCGCCCCATTGCCATTCCTATAAACAATGGTTACATCTAGTCTTTATTTTTTGTTCAGTTTGGGATACATCTTTTAATATGTTTGTATCAGTAACTTGGTTCCGCAATCCTTGATCTTTATTAAGGTACTGTATTCTGTACAGGTTGCAAGTTTGGCAATTGTTACTGTTCTATGTTTCACTTCAAGTGCATTAGTTGCTCTTTTTACTAATATACCCCTATGTACCTTTCTGCTGGTCCTTCAATTAGCTCAATTTCAGTTCTACGGCTCTGGTGCATAATAATTATTTTCCGCCTGAAATTAGTCACATATATGATGCAGATGCTCAGTAGTTGGCATCATCAGTATGTTCATGGTGTCTATACCTCTCTTCTTCTGATTTTGTATTACTTCATAGGTATTTGTTTTATCTCTTCTTCTATGTTTCACTTTGACTCAAAATGTTCAGCTTAGTGTTAAACATTGGGAAAACTACCATCGTTTATGGAACTTTTACTCTATCTTCTTATGGATGGTAATTTTAAGGAAAATTTATTCTACTGATCCTTTTGAGGAGTTTAGGAGAGTGATCTTCACTACAGCATTGGCTTAAAAGAATTCAAAAATAAAGGAAAGCAAATAAACTTTTACAATTTTATCCTCATGTACACAGTATTTCTTCTTCTTATCCATTTACTATAATTTTAGTCCTAATTTTTTTCCCTGTCAGACTCAGTCACCGCCACCCGCCACCTCCGGTCTCCGTCCACCGACGCCAACGCCAACGCCACCTTTCCTCCGGCGAACCGTCATCTCTCTTTCTCTACCTCTCTATTATTCTCTCTCACTTTGCTCTCTCGCTCTCTCTCATGTGTATTATCTCTCCATGGACCATACCGCCACCACCGCACCATATCTCCACACCAACGAACGCCTCCACCACGGCACCACCACCACCACCACAACGCCATCACCCCCCATCTTCACCGAGAAAACCTCTCACCCGTGCATAAAATTTAAAATATATATATATTCATCTCCCAATTTTAAAAATTTCTTCTAAATTCATCAAATTACAGGATTTGATTGCAATTGAATTGGGATCTAGGGTTCAAAATTCATCAAAAATTTGTTCTAAATCAAGCACACACAGCAATTCCCAAACACACGGAGCAACACGCCAAACACAGAGAGCAACACGCATACACACACAGTGATGGAAACACAAACAAACACCCACACCTCACAGAGGGAGGAGAGATTACACAGAGAGAGAGGGAGAAAGAAGGAAATTCGGCGCTCGGTGCCGGCGTCGGGTCGTAGTTCACGGCTACACATGCCTCGTCGCCGTCGTCGATCGACTACCAGGGCCACTGTATCTCCTTCTTCGACTCGTTCCGTGCTCGTCACGCGCCGTCCTCTCTCTCTTCGCCATCATCGTCGTCTTCTAGCCGGAGACGCCGATGGTCTTCCAGCGTTATCCCTGCCTGAGAACTGCTCTCCATTGGCCGGAACGGTATTGGTTTTGAGGGGAGGCGCTAGGGTTTCGGCCGGGACGGTATTGATTGGAGTTCGGATTGGAGAGGCAGTGGGTTTGCTCGTGTTTTGTGTGCGCGTGTGTGAGAGAGAGAGAGAGAGAGAGAGAGGAGAGAGAGATAGAAAAGAGAAATATGAATAGTAAGGATAAAATGGAAAGGAAAAAAAATTTAACGGTAAAATTAAATTTTGTTTAGACAATTAACGAAATGGTTAAAATAAAATATAAAAATAAAATATAAAAAATGACAGTATAATTTTAAAATATAAAAATAAAATATAAAAAATGACAGTATAATTTTAAAAATTACTGAGGAATTCTTATAATAAATTTAAATATCAAAAAAATAAGTGTAAGTATTCTAAAAATACTCACTCTTTTATTGTTATTTAAATTTATTATATGTAATTATGTAAGTTAATTATATTTACTTATAAATAAAAAATAGTAAATATAATTTCAAGAGAAAATAATTAAACAAATATTTTTTAGACACATAACTTTGATATTGTAATTTATTTTTTTTAGCTAGTCATATTTTAATGTAAAAGGGATAGTTAGTGAAAAGATAATTAGTAAGTTATTGGCTCCGTTTAGCTAGACTTTGCTAATTTTTTTATTAATAAATAAGTTAAATTTTATTTAAATAAAGTTGTTGGGATGATTTGTGCCTTATTTGCTTATTTATTTATAAGCTAGCTACTCAAATAAATTTATTTACTTATTTACTTATAAATCATCTTATAAGTCAGTTTATTTGGCTTATAAGTCAGTTTATTTACTTATTTAGCTACCTAGACAAGCTTATTTATTTATTTGCTTATTTTTTTATTCTTGACTTATTTGGTTAATTTTTTAATTTTCTAAAAATTTCCAATCTTGAAAAATCTAAAATGCAAAACATAGTGGTTGGCACACTGGGTATATATTTTCAAAAAATATTTCAACAAATATTTTTATGAAAAAGATTTCATGTGCCTCATTGCGACCTAATAATAATAATAAAATAATAATAACTGTGATATTATTGATATTAATGACACAATTGGGTCAATAATGAATCCAAGAGCCATTGGAGGGAGCGATCACCTATTCAAAAACTTTAGAAAACTTCTTTATTATGGTAATATTAGGTCTGAGTAATTTTAAATTATACAAGTTCATCTCCTAAGATTTTTGAAAGACTCGTTACCCTCCTTAAATTTTTTTATAAAAAAAATAGGATTTACTCATATTTTTTAATTTAAGTAATTATTTTTTAGAATTCAACTTTCTTATATGGATAAAGTGGTGTGTGATGAGATGGTAGTGAAGGTGGTGGCATTAGGGTGTAGGAATGCATATGGTGGTGGTGGTGGTGGTGGTGTTGGTGGTGAAATAATAAATTAAATTAAGTTTTTGTTTTGATTAATTAGGTTTAGTTGTATGAATAATTTACGCTATTGTATTATGTTATAAGTCACATTTGACAAATATTAATACTGAAATGATGATAGTTTAAAATTTTAAAATATTTATTGCAAAAATTATGTCATTCATTTCAATTTTTGTCGTACCATATAAAAAGAATTATTTTTTAAACATATTTTACATCAAAACATGGTTAAAATTGAAAAAAATTCACAAACGACAAGAACTCGAGAAGAGTGCATTTTGACTGATTTTTTGTTATTTTTTTATTCTTTTTTTCTTTTGGTTGATAGAAAAATTTTAAAAATATAATAATTTAAATTAAAAGTTAAAAAGCCATCCATAAAAATCAATCAAAAGGCAGGAACACATTTGCAATGGCACAAGATCTAGCAAAAAAATTTGGAGTTTTACATTAAAAATAGTTTTTGCAACATGGCACAAGATCGTAGCAAAAAAATTTGGAGTTTTACATTAAAAAATTTATATTACTTCGCAATTTTTTTTTACTTAATTCATTTTTAAAGAATATGTAGGTATTTGTTTGTGGCTCGATTCATACTAATGAAGGTTTTTGGTATTGTCAAGATTAATAATTTGTAAATTATAGTTTATAATAAAAATTTTGAGTGTTTAATAAATATGTTAATTTATATTTGAAATAGAAAAGTATTCATATTTTATACTAGAAATTGTAAACGTTTTATAAAAATATAATTTATTGTTAAAATTAGTAATAATTAATTAAAAATTGTACCAAAAAACTTGGCCAAACACCTCTACGGTGGTGTTTGACATTGCTAGAATTAGTAACTTATAAATTGTAACTTGCAGTAAAAGTTATAAGTATTTGATAAAAATTATAATTTGTACCTAAAATATAAGAAAAAGTAGTTATAATTTGTACCTAAAAGTAACTTTGCCAACCACCTTGGCGCATTAATAACTGTTGAGAAGTTTTTATTATTATTATTATTATTATTATTGATCTGTTGAAAAGTTGGAACGGTCCTTATTCACAAGTGAAAACCTAGAAAAGTTCAAAAGAAAGGGACCTAGTTAAGAGAGATAGGGACTTTACAAGGATTTTGTTCTACCAAAACAAATTATTAAGATTTGTTTCCTAAGGAATTTTTAAACCGCTTCCCTCCCAAGCAAAGGTGAGGGAGTAGTCCCAAAATTGAAAGACTCGTCCAGCTTATGTCAAAAAAGTGCAATTTAAGAGCAATTCAAAAGGTTTAAAAGACAATCTTGGTACGTGTAAACTATATATATA
>JAOTRH010129613.1:0-14342 GCA_034768845.1 Heliamphora exappendiculata | reverse complement strand
TAATTTTCTTTTCTCATAATAGTTAAAATTCAATTATCATTTTCATGTCACTTCTTTCTTTTATTTTATTTTATTTTTTTTATTTTCTTTTAAAAATATGAAATGTTAACAATTAAATCTTCTTTTTATTTTAAAATCTTTCTTTGTTAGCCTAACTTTTCTTCTATAATAATTTTCTTTTCATTTCTCCTATTAACTACAAAAGCACGAAATTATTAAACTATCTTTTAATGTTATTTCATCTTTAATATAAATAGTTAGGATTTTCTTCCATAATATAGCATTTTTTTTCTAAAACTCTTTGCATAATCTTTTTTTATAGACTTTTTTTAAAAAATCTTTTTCATGTACATTTTATTTTGTATTTCTTTTATTAAATCATCATGTTAATGTATGTTTGATTGAAAGTACGTTTAGAATAATTTGGTTTATCTTTTGTCACAAATCATGTTTAAATAATTTTGATATCTTTAGTCTAACATTTGAACCATACTAGTTTAGGTCATTTTTTGTGAATATAGCATGTGTGACTGTTTCATGTATCCTTTAGATATAAATTGCATGTCATAGAATTTAAGATTTTTCTTTTGACACTTATTTGTTTTGGAATGCTATATACATATTTTATGTATTTTTTATACTTAATTTTAAATGTCCCCTCTTTGCCCTAATTTTCTTTATTTGCATGCATTTGAGAAATTCTATTAAAAAACTCATGACGATTAGTAGAGCTTAACTTTATGGTTAGGTGAACGAGGTGCCTAACATCTTTTTCGATTTGTACCTTAGCCCCCGAGCCCTTTTCTCTTGTTAACATTTTTAAGATCAGTAAGCCATTTTCATTTTTCTTAGTTTTTTTCTCAAAAACTAAGTGGCGACTCTATTTTTAATAAAAATGAGTTTTCAAGATTTGATTTTCAATGTGTTAAAATATTTTCCAAAACATCTTTTGAATTTTTTTATTTTTGATCCCTAAATTCCAACGCCACAATATTTTCTGGCGACTCTGCTGGGGATTGATTTATAAAATCAAATAAGAGGGTTAAACTTGAAAATATCATTGGTTCTTAATTAGAATTTTTTATTTGCATTCTCGCATACATATGCATTGTTCTTCAAACCCCCATGCCTGGTCGACCTGATGCCCTGAACGTTAATCTGTTTTGGAGATTGTCGGGAAGATGGGCAACCCTTACTAACTGTACACTATCGTAGGTACAGTAAAAGAGTTCGGGCGTACTGTTTGACCATGTTCTGCATCACTCCAGGCATGGGAGGTATATACCCGGCTTTATTCAGAAGGTACCCTGTTCAGATTAACTAAAATCGGCATTTTGCATATAGTGAACGTAGAACCCTCAAATTAGGTGCTGCTAACCCTAATAGGATTATGTGTTTTTCTTTATTGTATGTTTTGATTGTATATCGTTAGGATTGTTTGCTTAGTTTAGGATAGTTCCTTTCCTGGGCTTGGCCCGGGTTTTTCGTTATCCTTTGAATAGATTAGTTTTTCGCCTTTGGGTTCTTACTCGGATTTCGTCCTTCACCCTGATCAGTTTCTCAGGCCGTAGTTTTCTTCCCGGGGTTATACCCATGTTTCGCTCTAACACCTCTAGGATAGTCTATCTCTTCTCTCGATTTTTCTCGGATTGTTAGTTCTTCCATGTTGTTGTATCAGGCTTCTTCCTAGGGTCATGCCTATGTTTCATTTTGGACCTTTAAGATTATTTCTCCCCCTTTCGGGTTCTGCTCGGGTTGCTAATTCTATATTCCATTTTTTAGTTTAGGCTTGTTTTTTTCAAACCCCTTTCTTACGACCTATGTGAGAAAAGTATTATTTTTCTACCGTTATGCTGCCGGTTTTCCTCATAGGTCGAACTAGTCTCTTGAGGATTAGAATAGTCTTTTTGTTAGAACGTCGTTCGCTTAGATAAAACATTTTCTCTAGAACTTGGTTAATTTATCCTCTTTGGTTCTCATCCTGGGTTTTTAGATGTTCAGTTGTTATCTAGTGGTATGAGCCCGACAGGGGCATTATTTCAATTTTAGCTATTTTGGGTATCTAGGAGATTTGTTGTCTGTTGTCTGAATTCTTTCAAAAAATGTCTGAAACTAGTTGTTCTACTTGTGGGACCTAGGTTTTTCTGTGGGATACCATTGATCTGGAAAGAATACAATTGACACGAGTTTGGATAAGATCATAATCAGGCAGACTTCGTAGAGTATCTAAATCAACCAACATAGCAAAGAATAAAGTTAACCTGACAGCCCTGATGAGGGCTGTTACCGAGATACAGCGGGCCGTAGAGCAGCAGACCCAGGCCCAAAATTAGTGCCAGGCGCAGATACAAGCAATTCATGCCAGTATGCTCGGTGTGAATGGACAGCCAGACAATACGAACGAGAATGACGAAAACTTTTGGAATGATAACCATGGACCAGAGATACCGCAAGTCGTAGTGCCACCTCGAGTTCCCCACCCAATTGTGGTAGAAGAGGAAAACACTGCCCAGTCTAGAAAATCTGCGCTGGCAAAAAAGATTAATTGGATGAAAAATGTGTTGAGAATAGCCAAAGGAGTTGAGAAATATATGCTCGATGTAGGGGGACTCTGCCTGTTCCCAAATGTCAAATTATCGAACAAGTTTAAAATGCCGAACATGGAGAAATTTGATGGAATCGGAGATGCCAGAATTCATCTCTGAATGTATGTTGGTACCCTGTCGCCAATGGGGATTGATGACCAGTTGAAGGCTCAGCTCTTTCACCGATCTCTTTCTAGGGCAGCCGAGAAATGGTTTCTCTCCCATGATGCAGCTAAAACCAGAACTTAGAAAGACATTAAAACAGTTTTTATCAGCCAATATAGTTATAATGTTCAACTGGATGTGACTACTCGAGAGCTTGAAATGACCCAACAAAGAACAGGGAGTCTTTTGTCAATTTCCTGACCCGCTTGAGGGGTAAGGTTACAAAAATGATAAATCGGCCCTCTGAAAAGGAGCAAGTTTGGATCGTAGTAAAGAATCTGCAACGCCCCTGAAACGCTATCTGATTACACAGCTGCTCTCCACATTCGAGCAGTTGTTTGATGCTGGGGTTCAGATAGAAGATGCAATCCAATTCGGTGACATTAAAAAAATAGAACCTAGTCAGAAACTACCAAGGGGGACTTTCTCCGCAACCAACCAAAATCAACCAGCCGCAACTAACCTCGTGTCCTGCTGAGGCGAGGTGAACCTTTTGAACCCTTCTTCTTTCACTCATCAAACAAGCAACCTTCAGCAGCCAGGCGATGGTCAGCAAACACAGCAACGGCCGCGAAGAACTTTCACCCCTCTCAACATCCCATTATCCACTGCTTTAAACCATCTGGTAGAGAAAGAACTTATCAAGGTACTAGATCCTATGCCAGTGCCCGATCCGCTTCCTCTGAGATACAATGCCTCTCAATACTGCGCCTTCCACCAAGGCCACGGGCATTTGACTAACAAGTGTATGAGGCTCCGCCATGAGATCTAGAATCTCATTGACAACAAAGTGATCCCTCCTCCATCAGCTACTCCAAAGCCGAACATCACAACCAACCCACTACCAAATCATGTTAGGCAGGCTGGGGTAAATTACATGTCTTTAGGAGAATCGGAGGACCCGAGTCAGCACATCTTCTTAGCACACCTATCCCGCCCTCATGTTTCAGTAACTGAGAACCAAACAGTATGCTCGTTCATGGTGCTTAGAGGCAGCCAAGACAAAATGAAAGAATGGAGCGATAATGCCTGAGAATGGTATAGATCGATGATCCAAGTTTACCAACATGAGGAAGAAGAGTACAACGAGGTAGATGATTGGCCATTGGAATATCCAACTTGGCCTTATAGATTTGGTCATGTACTCGATTGAATCACCCCACCTTTTTGAGGAGAAAGTGTACGTCGATAAAATACAGTCCTATTGGCTGGTCAGGATTGTGTTGAAATCTGATGGGACCGAATGAACTGATTTTTGAGCCGCCAAGGAGCAACAGGTGAACTTTATCGAGAAAAATATCTGGGTGAAAATTGACAATACATGGGCTATCGAAGATGACGAGAATATAAGGGAAAGGGCAGCTGTTAGTGATCTAAATGATCTATGGGCATTCGAAGGTCCTCTGCACGTAAACGAAGTAAGATAAACTGATAGTGTGACACCGGGGATATGGGACCCCAAAGACGGCGTGGAACACCTAACCAGAAGCGGACGACACTTTAAGCTAACTCAGTTAGAGAGAGGACAACCAAGTGAAAAAGGAAAAAAGGCAGAGCAAGAGGAGGAGGATGGTACTGTATTGAGACAACTGAAAAAGACACAGGCTAACATCAGTATCAGGGGCTTGTTGATGGTGTCGCATAATCACAGGCAAGCTATTTTGAAAGTTTTGAACAAGGCTAGTGTCCCGATAGATGCAACCCTCGAGCAGCTTATTGGTCTTATCTTGTCAGCTGCTAAATAGAAAGTCATTTCCTTTTCTGATAAGGATTTACCCACTGAAGAAAAAATTCACAACAAGCCACTTCATATCACTGTCAAGTGCTTAGAAAAATGGGTCCCGATGACCCTCATTGATAATAGGTATGCCTTGAACGTTTGCCCATTGAGGACGACTGTCTATTTAGGGATGAGGCCAGACCAGTTCACTCCCTGCAATCAAGGAGTGCGAGCCTATGACAACATAAGAAGGGATGTACTAGGACTGGTGTCGTTTGCCTTTTCAGTGGGCCCATTGGAGACGTCAATTGAGTTTCACGTGCTAGACGTACCGGCTTTCTTCAATCTGCTGTTGGGAAATTCGTGGCTACATGACCCAAATGTTCAGGCAGTGCCATCTACCCTTCACAAGAAACTACAATTGATAAAAGATGGGACAGTTCTGACCATTCATGGAGAGGACAGTATTCACCCCCCGAAAGGAGGGGAGGGCACAACTCTACTAGAAGTTCAGCATAGTGAAGATGACGTGTTGCTTAGTGGCTTTCGGTTTGATGAAGCAAAGGCTGTTCAAACGCTGATGAATGAAGAAGAAAGGTATGTCAACCTGAGGGCTGTAACGATGACGAGAAAAATATCCTTCTTCCCTGGTATGGGATTGGGACGTAAACTGCAGGGAATCCCGGAACCCATTTAGGTATTGCCGACTTCACACCGTTTTGGTCTTGGATACGAGCCAACGAAAGAAGATCTGAAAGGGCCTAGAAGGGGAAGAAATGCCAATTATTTTGGGACACTCAATGGGTACTTCGTCAAAGAAGGAGAAGATTTCTTGTATTATGGCTTTCTAGAGCCGTGGATCGACGAAGAGACCAATCAAAAGCTGTCTAGATTGGAGATCTTTTTCAGCCACCAGTTGTCTGACACAGAGGAGAAAGAAATAGTGGAAGGAGAGAAGGAAGAAAAGAAGGTTATGGAAGAGGACTGGGCTAACAAGTTCTATTGCATCTAACCAAGAACTATGTCTCACCCTCAGATTGACGGACAATCCAAATGCACCATTCGGACCGCTGAAGATATGCTGAAAGCCTACGTAATGGAACTTTTCAAAAGAAGTTGGGAGAAACACTTACCGCTCGCCGAGTTTGCCGACAATGCCCGCTGTCAAGCCAGTATTGTTATGCCACCGTACGAAATGCCCTACGAAAGACTGTACAGATCAACCGTGTGTTGGGAAGAAACCAGGATGACCAGCTTGCAAGGACCGGACATCGTACCCAAGACGACCAAAAAGATCAAGTTAGTTCAATAATACCTTGGCACCCCACTAAGCAGACATAAGAGTTATGCTGACCAATGCCAAGGAATTATTCGATTTGAAAAGAAAGGGAAGCAGTCACCTTAATGCCTCGGCCCCTTTGAAACCCTAGCCAGAGTTGGAACAATTTCTTACCGTTTAGCTCTACCACCTCAGCTTGTAGATGTTCACAACATATTCCACGTCTCGATGTTGCAAAAGTACGGATCTAATCAGGACCACACCATTAATTGAGAGGAGCTCTAGACCGACAAAGACACGACCTTTGAAGAATGACCAATAAAGATCTTCGACCGTCGTGACAGAGTACTTAGAGGGAAAACTTCTCCACTCGTACACGTGTTATGGAGACACTGAGGGATCAAAAATCGACTTGAGAACGCGAAGGCGCCATGCGAGCAAACTACTCACAGCTTTTCACGAACGAAAGTACGATGTGAAATTTTGAGGACGAAATTTATTTTAAGGGGGATAGATTGTAAGGACCTGGTTCTAAATTATAGGATTATTGACGGTAAATCGATGGAATCTTAGGTCATAATAATGTTAAAATCTTAATATGATCAAAACCTAAGGATCAGACTCCGAGAATCAAAAACCCTAAAATAAAAAGAAAGCCCTCTAATCTCGAAGATCATCAAGTTACCCTAAGAACACTCACTCAAAACTATAAAGAGCTAAACTTAGAAATGAAATTTCGAGCCCCAAACCCTTCTTAAGAAATGCTGGCTTGGCCTCGTAGCCTTTTAAACCCAACAATCTATACGTGTTGTCATGTTACAGAAAAATCCGACTTTCAAATTCAAAGAATAAGAGAAATCAAACCGAAGCCCCAATGTAAAAAGAAAATTATACTCAAAGATCTAAACCCCGTGACTTACAATAATCATATTTCGACCCCAAGTCTTTAAGATAATTATATTTTTCTCCTAAGACACCAAAGTTCATAGTAAACTATCAATGTCGTAAAAAAACACTTAAATCCTCATCCAGATTACATCTAAGAGTTCCTAAAACTCTTAATATCAATCATTACATACTAACCCCTCACGTCTTTAAAATTTCATAAAAGTTTCTGAGATATTTCTTATCCATAATTCACTACAATTAATATTAATTAATACTTATATGTGCTAAATATATATATGTCACATGTGTGAGACCACCTAGAAGTATGGGCTAATTTTATTTTAATAAGATAAAATACAATATCTCAAATCAAATCAAATATAATTTAAACTTTAAAAAAAAGAGAGATAATTACATTTTCAAAACTTACAAAAATATAATAACAATAATAATAGCTGTCATAAAATTTAAAATAATAACAGTGTATAAAATGTTAAATTACAAAATAATAATCTCATAACCAATTCACACACATTCTCCAACAAAATTTTATATATACAAGTATAAATATAAAAGAGAATATCTAAATAACAATAATAATTAAAATGATACCATGTGACTACAACACATAATTAATTATTTAAAAAAAATAAACCTAATCTTATTTTATATATATATATATATATGAGACTACATAAACTCATGTGTAAGTGATAATGACAGCTCTCTCTATCTCATTCTCTACAACAATAAATAGTGTCAAAAATATCAAAAAATAAAAATTTTATTTTTAATATTTTAATAAAAAAGAATTCTAAAAATAATCTACATTTATATATTATATGGGAATTGACATATATATAAGTATATATATACATACACAATCTCTGCAATATTAAATAAATATATACAACTTAATAAAATAAATTTTAATACTAGCTTGGATACTTTAAAAAAAGACTTAATACAATACAATTAATAATGTCAAATCTCTACAATACAATTATAATCTCCAACACAAACTTATTATATACGCAAATATCTATATACATATAATAAAAGAATCTTTACAATACACCTAATATAATAATCAATAAACAAATAAACTTCTATAATAATATAATAGCCAACAAATTATTAAGTCCCTACAACACTAATTTCAATTTAAAATGATAAAAAAAAAGAGGGTAAAAATTAACTTTATTCTTTATATATATGTGTATATATATACATGTAAGAATATATTTATATATAATATTTTACATCTTTCTCCTACAATTCAATAGAATACTCAAATAATAAAAATAAAAGTTACTTTATACATATAATAATAATAATAAAAAGGCAAAAGTAATTTAATATATATATATATATATAATAATAATAATACTAATAAACAAATCATAGAGTGTAAAACAAATAAGACCCAAAAATAACTTTATTATACACATACAAACATACAAATTTCTACAACAATATTTTAATCAAAAGTATACAACCCAATAAAAGAGTATAATTTAATACCAACTTGTATGTTAATTTGAAAAAAGACATAATACAAAACATAATAAATTTAATAGTGATAAAAAAATAATTCAAGAATATAAAATTGAGTTTTAAAAACTTAAATTTATCAAATTAAATTAAAACTAATATAAAAGTAGTTAAAAATGTATACCAAGTTACAAAATTATACAAAAATTAAAATTTAGCCCAACTGCCACAACTAAACAATGCTATAATTAAATTACAATATAAAAATTTAGTAAAACACTTAAAATCATCATTTTAATTCAAAACTATAATTATCATATTTGAAAATATACATTAAGTTAATTTTTGGATACAATTCTTGAACAATGTAGTATATATATAGCATTAAACATACAATAAAGCAATATAATATAACAAAAATTAAAATTGCGGCCAATTTTTCCCCTCATGGCTGGCCAACTTGAGTGCAAGACACTCAATCACATTATTTTATTACATGTGTAAGGTATGCATAGAAAATTAGTGGATAAAGCCCCTTATAGGTCTTACAAATACATCATGAGCCTCTTTTAGGTTACAAAAATCATTTAAAAAGACCACATGAACCCTCATTTTCAGCAATAGGCTCTCCCAAACAGAATTTGTGTTAAAAAAAAAAATTTCAAAGTATTAGTAGAGAGAGGTAGAGAGAGAAAGAGAAGAAAGGCTTTGAGTTCTTGGAGTTCTTAGTGTTGTTAGCATTCTTTAGTGATTTTCTTCAATGTTCTTCCACACTTATCTCATCAAATCTCTAAATCAAGGTAGAAATCACATCTTTATACACTTATTTTTTATTTACAAGTCTTCTCTCATCTCCTAATCTCACCAAAATTCAAGATCCATACTCAAACTCATGTCTTTTTACTTTTCAAATATGTTCAGAAAAGATTTTTGTAAGCAAATCCGATTTTTGTCATTTGTTTTGAGTGATCTAGACTCATCAAAAATTTTTAAAATTTTTACTGTAATTTCATGTATATATTATTTGTATGCGCGAATTTTCTTGAGGTCCAAATTTTTTTCCGAATTGTTCTAAAAATAGAGAAGTAAATTAGGTTAAAATGTCTATTTGGACAGACCACTTTGAATTCATGCTATTTTCTATAGAAGTAAGTTCTCAGTATGATTTTTATGTGGTTAGAAAGATAAACATCTTATCTTTCTAACTCCACTGGAATCAACCAGTTTGCGTATGTATAGAGAAAATAAAAACGATTCTCCTAAAGCGTGTCGAATCTGTATACTGTTTCGTAGAATATTTATAATAAATTTAATAAAAATAAAAAAAGTACAAGGTCAAGTTTCAGAGCTTCTAAACTCATAAATATACTACTGTAAAAATTTTAAAAAATAAATTTTAAGTCTAAGTCCTCATTTCTATTTTTGAAGTCACTGAGTTTTCGTGCCACTGTTCTGGAAATTTTTCTCTGCACTGTCATAAAAATTTGTTTTGTTAAAACTGAGGTCTTAGAGGCAAAATTTGAAAAAGTATAAAACATAAAAAGTGTTCATAACATCCCAAATAGGGTTCCTACCAAATCTCATGTTTTAATTCCGAGTCTAAGTATTTTAAAAACTCTAAAACCAGTAGCAAAAATATAAAAATCATGAATATGATTAAATGTGATTTTACTTTAATGTTATTGTTTGGGGTTTACCTATGAGGTGTTATGCATGATTGAATAATTAGAATGTGTAATATTACCTTGATATATTTGCATAATTTTAGTGATTGAATTATTTACATACAAATTTGATTGAATCGTTAATCCTTGCACATTGTATTTTAACCAAAATATTTTGAGGTGATTAATTGGTGCATCTTTTTGTCTTATATACTAATTAATCATATCCATGCATAAATTCTCATATAATTTGAAAAATCATAACTTTATGCATATCATGCCACATCATCATTGGGTGGGTTTTACGAGATTTACCATTTTATTTTTAAAAAAAGAATAAAAATTGAACCTTAGGGTTGGTACTGTGGTTGATGAAATTAAAATTTTTGAAAATTTAGATATTTGGAAATATTGTGATATTGGCTATATACCCCGATTTTTTTTTGGGATGGTTTTGCCACAAGTGCTAAATGCACCATATTGTTTATGATATAATTTTGATGAAGGCGATTCGGGTGGCGTAATAATTGGAGTTAGATTTCGCGATCCCGCGTTGGACCTTGACCTAAGATCCGAGGGTCAGACCGTCGCTGACACCTTGCCGTCAATGATGACCCGGCTGGACACTTAGTCCGCTACATAGTCATCCCACGACTGAAGGAACGCTTTCTGTCGGTCGGTAGACTTGGTCAGCGTGATTGGAATAATGAGGTTTTAAGATGTTTTTCTCGGGGCGGGAGAACCTAGAATAACTTAAGTTTAAATTTGATTAAAAAATTAAATTGATTGCATCATTTCTCATTATAATCACTGTCATGATTAACCTCCTATTTTATCTGTCATGTTTTGACCTGTTACATGAGAAATATTTGTATGTTGGTGTGAGTTTCTCTAGCATTCAATGCCAGGTTTCGAAGAGCTAGAATAGGTTATCGACGAGCATGTAGACGCGGACATAGATTCTTGATTAAGAGTTTTACGCTTTCATCTCAGCCTTCCTCGGCCACGTAGTACTAGTTTTGTGGTTATTCGCCTATTTTTTGTATTAATCGGCGTACTTCGAGAAAAAATTTTATTTGAGTGTGTACTATATAAGTCTACGTCCTTTGCTTTTTAGCATGTATGGGTATTATCGTTATTTAATTTTTGCATCCTTATTAGTTAATTGTCGCTTTAGATGCTCTCGAGATTCGGGACGTCACATAGCTCGTTTGATAAAAAAAATTACAAAATTAAAATTTTTAAAAAATAAATTAAAGTACTAATTTTTAAAATACTTTCTTCAATCTTTCACCTAATTCTAAAATACGATAACATTCATGTTTGATAACTTATTAATTAATAATACTAATTATATATAATCGTTATAATTAGCTATATAGAAGAAAATACGGTCAAACTTAAATAAAAAGTAGAAAATTAACTTTCTACTCAATCAACTAATTTATAAAATGCTAGTTTAAAAGTTAGCTTACCAAATAACATATTTTAAACTCAATTTCTTTTTAACTAGAAATGAAAAAAAAAAAGCTTTTAAATTAATTATCAATCAAACCTTAAGATTATTATTGAAAGTGTTGGTTATGGTAGTAGGGGTAGTGGTGGTTGTAGGGGTAGTGGTGGTGGTGCCGATAGGTAAAGGTGGCGGTACCACTAAATAGGAATCGTAGTGGTGTGGTACTAATATATTTTATTAAATTTATAAAATATTTTGTCTTTAAATATGAAAATTATTTTTTCATTTTGAAATAATAAAAGTATTTTTTGTACTTGTCAAAAAAAAGTATTTTTTGTTAAAATTAACTTGCTTTTCGTTGATGAAAATAATTTTTGTTAAACTTTAATTTCATGGTACCAAAGATTAAACATACTGTAAAACATTTTTCAAAAAATATTTTCACTCCAAATAAACGGAACGTGAATATAAAAAATTTGGACAAGCATTGGAAACGACCTTACGAATTCATTCTTTGAGCTTCGATATATTTATCTAAATATATTAGAGGAAAATATCGTTTTGAGTTTGAAAGTTTTAATTTAATTTTTTTTGTTTTTAATTTTTTGAAATATTAACAATAACACATGTTATCATGTGATTAGTCTAAATTAATTAGAATTAAATTTATATTAAAATAAATTTAAAATATTATTGAATATCTACTAATTTTAAAAGACTTCATTAATTTTTATTAAAGAATAAGAGTAAATTAAATTATGCTACATATAATTGTAAACAATGTTAAAGTGTTTGAGTTTGAAACTATCAATTTATATATTTTTTTAATTTTAAAAATACAAAAAATACACTTGTAAGTTAGCCATTAATCTTTCATTAATAATTGATTAGGTGACTAATATAGAAATATCATTTCGTTTATTAATTTATTAATTTATTATATTTTCTTGGCATTATATATAAAAAGTAAATTAATTTATTATTTTTAACAATATTAATATTGTTATAAATGTTTTCTTATCCTCTAAAGTTATGATTGGAGTTGAGGGTTGGAGATTCATTGTACTGATAATTTAGTATATTTTTATTTTATGTTGTTTACTAAATTCGTGGAGGATTGGGTAATGGCGGCTGACAGTGAAGAGATGTTGCCGGAGTTGGGAAAGGAGGAAAAAGAAAGGGAATTGGATGGAATTATCAATAAAATTTTGTCTCTAATGATAGTTTTATAAAATAAATTTTAAAAACTAGGCGTATAATTGAAAAATCTCAAGTGCAGATAGAATTTACCCATTTCCTTCTATTCCCTTCTATATAAACACCAAACAAGTTCTTATTACGTTTTTTCGCTAATTAGTTTACAGTATTATTGAGAGTATGTCTTGTATTCTGAAAACTTATATAATTAATTTTTTTTTTATGTATTTGGACTAAATTTGAGTCATAAATCTATAAAAAGTTTAATATAAATAGTGTTTTACAATTATATAGGGTTAGAGTTTTAAGGTTTATGTATAAATAGAACTCTATAATTCTAGTTATTTGTATAGAGAGTTAAATCAAAATGTTAGAGATATAAAAATAAATAGAAAAATACCGAGGCACATGAGTAATCTTTGTACGGGAAAACGAAATTTGTTTTAAGACTCGGGTTATGAGTGTCAAGTTTTATGGTACTTTTGATTTTTGAATTGTATATTTTATGGTTATAATAGATTATTTCTCGTACCTGTAGATGTAGGCAGGTTATGCCGAATTACATAAATTCTTGCGTAATTTTATGTGTGTGTGCATGAATGTGTTTCTGTTTGCGTTTAGAGATTAGTGCTTAAATCTCAACATGTTTAAATATTTTTCTTCTACTGTTATCAACAAAATGATTCATTGTTTTTAGCCATTACAAATGTTGAAAATTGTTTTGCATTTTAGCTATATTTATTACCTTTAGTTGTTGAATTGTATTTAAGCAGATAATTTATTTGTTTTATCTTGACAAATATAATCTCTAACATCCACATTTATATTTTTATTTTCTTATCGAATTGACTAATTCAACCAAATCAAACCAATTATTATGCTTAATTTCATTTGAATTCCTCTATTACTTAAATTAATTCAAAAATTGAGATCAATCAAACCAAGATCTAGGATTTGGTTAGAATTAGAAACTATAAACCAACAAAACTAAATCATCCATATCCTAGTGCGAGCTTAGATTTTTCTTTTCTTCTTTGTTTTCTGTCAAAAATTTCTTCTGCTAAAGATTATAAAATGAGAAATATGTGAACATTTGACTTTCTGGTCTTACTTAATTAGTTGAATTAATAATAAAAGTATATATATAATCCTCTACATGATAAGTAATCTCATTAGATTAATAGTGAATGAATTATTAATATTATATTATTTTAAGTATTATATATTCTATATTTTGTAAAATTAATTATTTAACAATAATTCTATGATCTCCTAATGAGATCCTAAATATTTATCCCGAACCATTAAATGCATCCACTTCATTAAACTGGGGGCACTCGCACTTCTCTTGTTCACTTCTCTTTTTTGTCTCTTTTAACTTTTCTCTCACTCCTCTTTCACCTCTTTCTCTCTTACTAAATAACCAAATTATCTCATATTTTTTTTATATTATAAACCTTTTTTTTTTTACTTTTTAATTCTAATTAATATTATATTATTGTTAAAAAATTTAGATATTAAATTTATATTACTTTCAAATTAATTATCTTATTATAGATGATAAGATTAAAAATTAATTTAGAGTAATTAATTAAAATATTATATTAGATAAATTCTTATGTTATATAAAATTATTTATTGTTGAACAATATTTTTGTAATATATATATATATAATATTTTATAGCAACACATTCAAAGTAGTACTCAATTTTTTGTTGGTAATAGTACATATGGTAGAGAATGGAGTTATCTTATTATTATTATTATTATTATTATTTTTTATAATAATAAGATATACATATATATATAATATTTTATAACAATAAATTTAAAACGGTATCAATTTTTCACCGGTAATGATATACCGTAGAGACTGGGGTTCTCTTATTATTA
>JAOTRH010129602.1:0-14342 GCA_034768845.1 Heliamphora exappendiculata | reverse complement strand
GAAGAACACATGCGGATTGGCTGCTGGTTTTTTTTTTATTTTTAAAGGAGGGTTCGGCTGTTTTTCAAGCCAAACAAGGCCCTAGCAGCGGCGGCTTTGAAGCAATTCTGCAATTCTGCAATTCCCAAACGCTGCACCAAACACAACAGTGCAGTTTTTCCAACAGTGGTGCATACACTCTTGCGCCAAACTGGCGCTGGTTTTCAATTTTTTTTTGGCGCACAGCAATTTGCAAAGCTCCAGGCGCAACAGTGCCTTCTCCCAATCCCAAACAGGCGCTATATCTATTCCCAGGCTGCGGCAATCACAATCGGCAGCCAATTCCAAAAAGCAGTGAGCAGCGTCCAAAACAAGCGCAGCAATTTGATCCAAGTGGCGGAAATTGTTGTGGCGCAAATCATTGGAGTTTTGCAAACATTACTTTTTTTACAGCAGCGTCCCAAACGCAGCAGGGCTCCACAGTGTTTGATTTTTTAACAAACACAGCAAGGTTGTCTTCCCACAAAAATAGTTGCAATTTCAGCAAAAGCCAAACAGCACCGCGCAGTTTCCAAAAAGCTACAATTCCAGGAAGGGTTTTTTGAGCTTGCAGCGGTTGTTTCAAGCCAAACGCTCCATTCAGTGTTTATTCAAACAAAGCAACTGAAAGGTTGGAAACTTATTCAAAACAAGAGACTCAAACTCTAAACAAAGCAACTGAAAGATTGGAAGCTTATTCAGAACAGAAGACTAGAGTTTCAGATGGATCACAAAATTGGGATATTCATCTTGCATTTAATTTATTTTTTTAACTACGTGAATAATAAATATTGGTTTTATTTATCATGTTATTTAATTAATTCGAATATTCAATTTTAATTAAAATATTTTGTAACGAAAAATAAAATTAAGTTTTTTTTTATAAATTAATTTTAATTAAATGAAAAAAATTTAGATATTTTATTTTTCACAAAATATCACGTTTAAAGATAATTTTTTTAAAAAATTGGATATCCTAAAAAATATGTGGGAATTAATTTCAGATTTTGAATTAATTAAAGAGAAAAATATTTAATCAAAATAAATTATTACTTTTTAAAAAATGTAGAACATAAAATAAAATAAATATATGCCTTTAATCACTACCTTAACTGAAAAGTTAGAGGAAAAACTGTCCATTTATTAAATTTTATTTGTTACGCATTTAAACACGAAAAAATGGTTTGATAAACCAAAATTCTTAGAATCGTGTACACGAAAAGATGTTTGATTCTTTCAAATCGTGTGACTTTCAAAATTAATAAATTTATTTTAATTAAACGAATTTTTATAACCCTAAAAAATATTTTAAAAATTTAAGTGGGAGAGAGAATTTATTCACAGATAAATCTCGCGGTTTCCATCACCAGTTTGTAGGCGATGCAATTAAACCCTACATGTCGGTAGTAAGGCATTTCTCCCCAACTGACAGATTAATTGCGATATCGGCAATACAAACCTCATTTAGGGATAATTCTGAATAATTGTTAGTGTGGATTACTTCTCCATCTGAAGGGTTCATTGTGAAGCGATTGATTTGGAATTAAGTGATGGTTAACACTTAGCTGTATATAATAGTATCCTCTCCATCTAAGTTACTGCTATTATATACTAGACCGAAACTATGTCAGCTATTCAATTTTACTTTCCATGGTCAATTGCCTATATAGTAAAATTAAAAAGAATTGGCATATCTGATCTGATGAAGAATAGTAGACGCCCACCTATCGTGGCATGCTATTCTTAAGTAACTAGGCTGCTGGCGAATTAATTTTAAAATAGTAGAAAGAACCAAATTAAAATAAATTCAAAATTTTTCTCATCATAATTAACGATTTTATTTAATTATATGATTCTCATGATTAAAATGGCTTTCGACCCATTAGCTTCCATTCTCAAAGAAAATAAACTTATGGGACCGAACTATGTTGACTGAAAACGAAACTTGGACATTGTATTAACTACTGAGGATTATAAGTTTGTTTTAACTGAGATATATCCACTAGTACCTGATGATGGGGCTACCGAAAGGAAAACCCAAGCCCATCAAAAGTGGCAGAAAGCTGATCAGATGGCTCGCTGTTACATTTTAGCTTCAATGTCAAATGTTTTGCAGTATCAACATCAGTCTATACCCAGTGCCTATGACATGATGATGAACCTCAAATGTGAGACCCTGCACTGCTTTATTTTTTATATATGTAAATGATGACGTGCTTTCCTTCATGTTATATATCATCGATGCATGATTTATATTTTGAAGTTGTAGAACAGGATGTATAGATGTGTTTTATACTTTCTCGGACCTTGTTTAGGCTTATTTGGTTAGCCTTAGAATGCAAAACCAAGACAAAAAATCAGTAGGCTCAAACCCTGGGGTTCGGTCGACTGGGCTACTATGTTTGGTTGACTAAACCAGTTTTCTTGAGTTCGGTCGACTGAACCAGGGGGTTTGGTCGACTGAACTGGGCGGTGGTGCATTTTTCGAGGAGCTTCAGTCGACTAAAGTAACCTCTTCAGTCGACTGAACTGCCTTTTTGGCAAGCTTATAAGTATTCTAGCCCCTGGAACGTTTGGAAAAATGTTTGTTTCTTCTATTCTCTCTGCCTTCTCTCTACATATTTGACCTACTCGAGCTTAGTTTTTGGCGATCAGCTTGTGGATCCTTGCTATCTACGCTGTTAGCTTCGCGCTCATCCGGTCAGATTCTCGTTCCGACGAGGTTCGATTTTTTAGGCGTCGGGTTTTGACCCAACGAGGTAGAATTCTAGACTTACTGCTGTTATGAGGGTGTTATATGCAATTGTATGCTTTTTTATCACTAAAAAATGCATCAAATGTCATATTTTTTGTTTAAGCCTTGTTTTTTCTGATAGAAAGCATGTTGTTCGCTTTTCTTAGCTTATAGTACTGTATGATATGTGATAGTATGGTTTTTAAAAGATTTTCTTAAAAACGTTGGAACATGATGATTTTTGATAGAAATCTCAACATTTTATGTTTTGGAGGTTTGGAGCTCGCCTTCGGGGTTGAGTATCAGGTTTTGAAACGTTTTGTTGAAAACGAAAAAAAATATTTTGAAAATATTTTGTTGATCTCTATATTGATGGATGGATCTGTATATACATGTATAATGTATATTTGTGAAATATTTTTCGTAGTTAAGCTACAGTTTGATTTTTAGAAGATTATCTAAATGTACCGGGATGACGGGTATTCGGCACGAGTTGCCATCGGTGTAAGTCCAGAAACGTGCGCAGCGTAGGTGCTCTGTACCTTCAGATTAGTCCCCATAAATTGAGTTGAGTGCTCTGTACCCTCAGCTTGTTGCCCGTAAATTGAGTGGTTACATTATGGTGCTCCATATAGAACTTGTGTGTATCTAACCGGTCCCATGATGTATGGGGATTAGATACTGGATAGGGGTCTTTCATTGTTACCTCTGTCGTGTGATGGGGTCGGTACATAGGATCATATTCTTCTTTTTCTATGATGGTACATTCCGTGAGGGAACAATATTTTGGTTACTATTTTTCTTCAACTGTAAAATGTGTTTCCCATTGTATAAATGCTTAGTTGTGAAGGAAAAACTATTTTAGAGGTTTGTGGGAAACGTGGGGTTTTATGAAATAAAACCTTTTTGGGGTTCTGTGGTTGAGTTCACTCCCACTCTATATGATTGCATATTTCCTGCTTTACAGCTTTATCGTCTGTTTCTATTGGGTTTCGGCTCACGGGTGAGATTTTCTGCACAAAATCTTTTTCAGGTGATGATGTGGATGATGATCATGAGTAGCTCTGTTGGTGCCCGTGGTGGCGGAAGACTGTTATAGTTTTCCTTTTTGGTATGCCTGTTCCTAAAGGCAGGTATTGTACGCCATAAGGCGATATACTGTATGCATGTTGGATCTGTATGCCTTTGTTATGAGAGATATCTTTTATTGGGTATTCTATTGTTTTCAACAGGTAATTTTGAAAATATAAAAACTTGTATTTTCATAAAAACTAGTGTTTGGTGGATTTTCACGTGACCCTGGGTTTTGGGACGTAACAAATTGGTATCAGAGCTCTGGGTTCAAATACCTAAGAGCCATGGGAAGAGGGTTTATCAACTAGTGAGGTTGATTGTATATGCTTGCTTGCATGTGTTTAAACATTGATTTATAACATGTTGATAGCTTTCTGAGCATCCTCGTTGTGTATACGTGTGTATGGAGGTTGAATCTCAAGATCGACTAGTATTGCCTTCGGGCATTTGGTTAAACATACTTGGAAGCCAAGTTAGAAGCGCGTTTGGCCGACGTGTATTCTAGTAAGGAATCTGAATACGTTATCCAACTTGACGCGTCTGTCTTGTTAGTTCTCCTCGGTGTGTGAGACGTGTTTGCATAATCTTACGTGGCTACGTGCTAGCATAATTATGTGTTTATGTTACATAGTAACATGCTATATGAAAGTTTATCCCGTTATTTTGCTTTATATAGAATTATGTCCACGCGGGGAGTGCGGGGCCGGGGTCGTGGACGAGGTCGTGCTTATATTCAAGTTTCAGAGGAAGGAGACATTCATTTCCCAAAGGAACAAGTGGGCAGTGCTGACGTTGTCTAAGAGATGCTTTCCACTATGCGAGCTATGTCAGAAATGACCAGGGCTAGTGTACGGGTTCCTGAGCCAAGGGCTTCTGTGGCCATGCAGAGTTTCAGCGGTTGGATCCTCCGACCTTTTTGGGGAGCCAGACCCAAAGGTGGCTACTGAGTGGTTGGAAGTGACCACGACGATCTTCGATACTCTAGATATCGAGGAGGATGCTCTGCGCGTAAAGTTAGCAGTGTTCCAACTGCGGGAAGATGCTAGATAGTGGTGGAAATTCGCCAAGACCACTGTGGATGAGACGTGGGCTGCTTTCATGAGAGTTTTCTTGGAGAAGTATTTCTCGAGATCTTTGAGAGATACTTATCGAGAGGAGTTCCTCTCCCTTGTTCAGAGGAATCTATCTGTGGTCCCGTATGAGGCCAAGTTCGCGAATCTGTCGCGATTTGCACCATAGATGATATCGACAGAGGAGTTGCGTACTCAGAGGTTTGAGAGGGGACTTCAACCTGCTATCAAGGATAGGGTTGCAGCTCTAGATGTTGAGGTGTACATCAAGCTGGTGGAAGCTGCTATCCGGGTAGAGAACTCATTGGTAGATAGCCACAGGATCAGGGAGGGTAAGAACCAGCAGGGCAGTGGAGATGCACAGTTTCAAGGGCGCAGGAACAAGCACCGGAGGTCGTCTGGACCTAGTTCTCATTTTCTTGGATCATATCAGCCCCAGTCGTATGCACCTACACTTTCAGTGGCCTCGACAGGAAGGCCATAGCATAGAGGGTTGATCTGTTATAGATGCGGACAGCCGGGGCATCGTTCAGATGAGTGCCCGCAGAAGGGCCAAGCTCAGAGTTCAGCGCCCGTCCAGTCACAGGCGAGGGACCCACCTATCTGTTTCGGGTGTGGTCAGTCTGGGCACTTTCGTAGACAGTGTCCTAGAGAGGGGAATGTCTAGGATGCGACAGGAGCATCAGTTGCTTCATCTGCACAAAGGCGACAGGCTCCGCAACAGCCTAGGGCTCAAACTTTTAGGTTTGCGAAAGGAGGTGCTTTGGCGCAATCGTTGAGGCAGCCATCGACTCAAGGTTATGGTGGGCAGACCAGACTGCCACAGGCCAGGACTTATGTTCTTGCTGATTGCAGTGCTTCCAAAGCACCAGCAGCATCTGATGCAGCAGTTACTCCAGCTATGATCAGAGGTACTCTTCTAGTCTTTAGATCTTGGGCCAGTGTTCTTATAGACACGAGAGCATCGCATTTGTTTATATCCTCTGCATTTGTGTCTGCATTGGGGTTGGAATTGGACTGGTTGGGTAGTACCTTGTGTGTAGAGACCCCAGTTAGTGGGAGTGTGACGTTGAGCCTTGTTTGTAGATCCTGCGTGCTAGAGGTCGCCGGTCGTTGTTTAGAGTTTGATTTTATCATTCTAGACATGACCACGTTTGATGTCATTCTAGGAATGGACTGGCTGACTACCTACCATGCCTATATAGATTGTGAGCGGTGGAGAGTGTCGATCTGTACACCGGAGGGTGACTACTTCTACTTTATGGGTGATCGGGATGAAGGCTTGGTGTTTGTACCAGGCGCCGCGCGAGTTCGAGGGGACTTAGGTTCTCTCTTTTCTACTCTCATATTAGATGTGCCAGATGGGGTTCAAGAGGAGTTACCCCCTGTGGTGTGTGACTATCCAGACGTCTTTCCTGATGATCTGTTTGAGTTGCCACCGAGCCGTGATGTAGAGTTCTCCATTGATCTTATTTCAGGAACTGCTCCTATCTCTATGCCATCTTATCGCTTTGCACCAACTGAGTTGAGGGAACTCAAGGTACAATTACACGAGTTGCTGGACAAAGGGTTTGTACGGCCGAGTACGCCGTCGTGGGGAGCACCAGCTTTGTTCGTGAAGAAGAAGGATGGATCGCTGAGACTATATATAGACTACAGGAAACTAAACCAGGTAACGATGAAGAACAGGTATCCGATGCCAAGGATCGATGACCTGTTTGATCAGTTGAGGGGATCGCGCTGCTTCTCGAAGATTGACTTGAGCTCAGGGTATCATCAACTGCGGATTAGGGACGAGGACATAGCGAAGACCGCCTTTCGGACTCGCTATGGTCACTATGAGTTTTTGGATATGCCGTTTGGTCTGACGAACGCCCCTACTACATTTATGGGTCTGATGAATCGTATATTCCACTCCTACCTAGACAGTTTTGCGGTCGTATTCATGGACGATATTCTGATTTATTCGCCCATGAGGGAGATGCATGAGGAGCATCTGCACGTTGTCTTGCAGCTTCTGAGAGAACATCGCTTGTATGCGATGTTTGAGAAGTATGAGTTCTGGATGGCAAAGGTGAGATTCCTTGGACTCGTGGTGTCAAAGGATGGGATATCAGTAGACTCGACAAAGACTGATACAGTGACGGATTGGCAGTGACCGAAGAACATTTTTGAGATCTGTAGTTTTCTAGGTCTAGCGGGTTATTATCAGCGATTCGTGAAGGACTTCTCTAGGCTTGCAGCACCGATGACGTGTGTGACGCGGAAGGGAGTCAGTTTTGCGTGGAGTGATTCCTGTGAGTCAGCTTTTCAGGAGCTGAAGAGGAAATTGACCAGTGCACCAGTGTTGATTATTCCAGAGTGAGGTCTGGGGTATACAGTGTATTGTGATGCATCACTTGATGGTTTAGGCTGTGTGTTAATGCAGAGAGAAGGTTGTAGCCTATGGCTCGCGACAGCTGAAGACACACGAGAGGAATTACCCGACTCATGATCTGGAGTTGGCAGCCGTGGTCTTCGCTTTGAAGACATGACAGCATTATCTATATGGTGAGCATTTCGAGGTTTTCTCTGATCACAAGAGTTTAAAATAATTATTTTCACAGAAAGACCTAAATCTTCGCCAGCGACAGTGGATGGAGTTGTTGGGAGACTACGACTTTGATTTACAGTACCATTCGGGGAAGGCAAATGTTGTAACTGATGCGCTCAGCAGGAGATCTCATGGCTCATTAGCTTCTGTGGCTATATGGGAATGGGACATGCTCGGAGCTGTTGGGGAGTTTGATTTGTGTCTCAGCAAGATAGGGGAAAGTGTGACTTTATATTCTGTAGCTTCACAACCTGCATTAGTTGCACGCGTGTTAGAGGCTCAGCGGACCGATCAGGAGGCACAGATGATACGGGACCGCATTGCTAGCGGGAAGGACACAGTAGGATGGACGGTGGGTTCAGATCAGAGTTTGTGGTTGATAGGGCGTCTATTTGTGCCAGAGTCGTGCCGTGCTGAGGTGCTACATGAGTTTCATCATTCACGACTTTTAGTGCATTCAGGAGGCACGAAGATGTATCATGACTTGCGTCGTCAATTTTGGTGGACGAAAATGAAGAGGGATGTGATCTGATTCGTTTCTCGATGCTTTACTTGTCAGCAAGTGAAGGTGGAACACCAGAGACCTGCAGGATTGTTACAGTCGTTGCCTGTATCTGAGTGGAAGTGGAAGAATGTCACTATGGATTTTGTATCAGGACTTTCACGCTCGCCAAAGGGACACGATGCTATTTGGGTTATAGTGGATGGGTTGACAAAGTCTGCTCACTTCCTCCCCATTTGAGTGAGAGATTCAGTGGATAGATTGGGTAGGTTGTATGTTCATGAGATAGTCCGACTACACGGAGTACCTGTGACTATTGTTTCTGATCGAGACCCGCGCTTTACATCGCGCTTTTGGCAGAGTCTTCAGGTGGCTTTAGGGACGAGCTTAACTTTTAGTACAACTTTTCATCCTCAGACCGACGGTCAGTCTGAGAGGATTATTCATATTTTGGAGGATATGCTGAGAGCTTGTGTGCTTAAATTTTGGGGTTCTTGGGAGGATCATTTATCATTGGCAGAGTTTGCATACAACAACAGTTACCAGTCCAGCATTGGGATGGCACCGTATGAGGCTTTGTTTGGTAGGCCGTGTAGATCGCCTGTTTGTTGGACAGAGGTGGGAGAGACTGCTATTTTGGGACCCGACTTGGTGCGGGAAATGACAGAGGTGATTACAGTGATTCGTAAGCGACTGGTGACAGCTCAGAGCTGCCAGAAGAGTTATGCGGATCAGAAGAGGAGAGTGTTAGAGTTTGTAGTGGGAGATCACGTGTTTTTAAAAGTCTTACCACGTAGAGGGTTGATGAGATTTGGCCATCGAGGGAAGCTATCACCACGTTTTATTGAACCGTTTGAGATCCTGGAAAGGATAGGGGTGGTAGCATACCGTCTAGCCTTACCGCCTCAATTAGCATCTGTGCACAACGCCTTTCACGTTTCGATGCATCAGAGGTACGAGCCTGATCCTTCGCATGTGATAGATTGGACCTAGCTGCATGTGGATGAGGATATCACGTATGAGGAACGCCCGGTGAGAATTCTGGATACAAAGGAGCAAGTGTTGCGGGGGTGAACGATTGCTTTTGTCAAAGTTCAGTGGCTTCATCATGGGGTTGAGGAAGCAACTTGGGAGCTTGAGTCTGGGATGCGTGCTAGATACCCAAACCTATTTACCTCGTGACCTTGTAGTGAATTTTGGGGATAAAATTCCTTAAGGATGGGAGAGTTGTGAGACCTTGCACCGCTTTATTTTTTATATATGTAAATGATGACGTGTTTTCCTTCATGTTATATATCATCGATGCATAGTTTATGTTTTGGAGTTGTAGAACAGTATGTATAGATGTCTTTTATACTTTCTCAAACCTTGCTTAAGCTTGTTTGGTTGGCCTTAGAATGCAAAACCGAGACCAAAAATCAGTAGGCTCAAACCTTGGGGTTCGATCGACTGGGCTGCTATGTTCGGTCGACTGAACCATTTTTCTTGAGTTCGGTCGACTGAACCAGGGGGTTCGATCGACTGAACTAGGCGGTGGTGCATTTTTCGAGGAGCTTCAGTCGACTGAAGTGACATCTTTAGTCGACTGAACTGCCTTTTTGGTGAGCTTATAAGTATTCCATCCCCTGGAACATTTGGAAAAATGTTTGTTTCTTCTATTCTCTCTGCCTTCTCTCTACATATTTGACCTGCTCGAGCCTAGTTTTTGGCGATCAGCTTGTGGATTCTTGCTAGCTACGTTGTTAGCTTCGCGCTTATCTGGTCAGATTCTCGTTCCGACGAGGTTCGATTTTTGAGGCATCGAGTTTTAACCCAACGAGGTAGGATTCTAGACCTACTACTGTTATGAGAGTGTTATATGCAATTGTATGCTTTTTTAACACTAAAAATTGCATCAAATGTCATATTTTCTGTTTAAACTTTGTTTTTTCTAATAGAAAGCATATTGTTCGATTTTCTTAGCTTATAATACTATATGATATGTGATAGCATGGTTTTCAAAGGATTTTATTGAAAATGGTGGAACATGATGATTTTTGACAGAAATCTCAACATTTTATATTTTGGAGGTTTGGAGCTCGCCTTCGAGGTTGAGTTTCAAGTTTTGAAACGTTTTGTTGAAAACGAAAAAAAATATTTTGAAAATTTTTTGTTGATCTCCATGTTGATGAATGGATCTGTATATACATGTAGAATGTATATTTGTAAAATGTTTTTCGTAGTTAAGCCACGGTTCAGTTTTTAGAAGATTATCTAAATGTACCGGAATGACAAGTATTTGGCACAAGTTGTCCTCGGTGTAAGTCCAAAAAGGTGCACAGCGTAAGTGCTCTGTACCTTCGGGTTACTCTTAGTTTTAGTAGAAATATAATACTACTTCTAAAATATTGTCTTTATGTACCTTCAATTAGAAGAAATTTATTTTGCAGTTTCAAGTTTAATAAAGGATAAATATTCTGTTCTTTTTGGTGACTCTGTCGTTTTGAAGAAAAATAAACATTTTATTTGTTCTAGTACATTGGTGGATAATCTGTATATTGTATCTTCTATCTTTCCTACACTACAACTAACTGAAATAAATAACACATTTTCTTTACCATATAACAGAAAGTTTCCTTCTTTAATGAGTCAAACGTTTCTTTGGCACTTTCGCTTGAGTCATATTAATCTAAAAAGGATAAACAGACTGATAGCAGATGGACCTTTGAGTTCATTGGAAGTGGAGGCACTTTCAGTCTATAAATTTTTCTTA
Organism: Heliamphora exappendiculata; assembly: GCA_034768845.1. Taxonomy (NCBI): domain Eukaryota; kingdom Viridiplantae; phylum Streptophyta; class Magnoliopsida; order Ericales; family Sarraceniaceae; genus Heliamphora; species Heliamphora exappendiculata. The sequence goes on along the minus strand of JAOTRH010129602.1, from coordinate 3,599 downwards.
GAGGGTAAGATGACCAAAATGCCATTTTCGATCAAAGGCTATAGAGATAAAGAACCGTTGAAGATGGTTCGTTCTGATGTGTATGGTCCTATGACAATCCGGGTTAGAGGTGGCTTTGAGTACTTCATTAGTTTCATAGATGACTACTCAAGGTATGGATACATTTACCTGATGCACCATAAGTCTGAATACTTTGAGAAATTCAAACAATTCAAGGCGAAGACGAAAAAGCGTCTGGGTAAAAGTCTCAATTCACTACAATCCGACCGTGGTGAAAAATACCTCTTGGGAGAGTTTAAGGACTACTTGTCATTAGAGAGGATTACATCTCAATTGTTTGCACCTGGCACTCCACAGTAGAATGGTGTAGCAGAAAGAAGGAATAGGACCCTTATAGAGATGGTAAGATCCATGATGAGTTATTTAAATTTACTCGATTCATTTTGGGTATCCCAAGGGAACAAAGGGTGGTCTGTTTTATAACCCTAAGGATCAGAAGGTCATTGTTAGCACTATTGCCCGATTCTTGAAAGATGATTATATTATAGATCACAAGCCCAAGAACAAAATTATTCTGAAAGAACTGAGAGGAAATACCAGTAGAACGGAAGAGGAGCCACAAGTCACTGATATTCTATTACCTCGTCGTAGTGGGAGGATTATCATGAAAGATGCAAATCAAGTACAAGGTGCTGATGCACAGGGTTCAAATTTTGCACAGCTTGTTACTACTAGTACACAGACACAGGTAGTGCCTCGTCATAGTGGGAGGATTTTTCATCAACCTAACCGGTATGTGTTCTTGGGAGAGTCTTTTGACAAAATCCTGGCAGAACTGGATACCGAGCCCTATAACTATAATGAAGCACTACAAGACAAAGATGTAGATCTTTGGCAAAAGACTATGAATTTAGGGATAGAATTTATGTATTCCAATTACGTCTGGGAACTTGTAGAACCACCCAAATGGATAAAATGCATTGGATGCAAGTGGATCTACAAGAAGAAAAGAGGAGCAAATGGGAAGGTTGAAACCTTCAAAACTAGGCTTATTGCTAAAGGGTTCACTCAGAAAGAAGAGATCGACTATGAGAAAATCTTTTTGCTAGTAGCCATACTTAAGTCTATCCGGATTCTCTTATCCATTGCCGCACATTTCGATTACAAAATCTGGCAAATGGATATCAAGACAGCTTTTCTTAACGAAAGTCTTGACGAGTGTATTTATATGATACAACCAGATGGATTCATTACAAATGGCCAGAAGCACATGTTGTGCGAGCTTAAGAGATCTTTATGGACTTAAACAGGCATCGAGGTCTTGGAACACTCGGTTTGATCAAGTTATAAAGTCTTATCATATTGATCAAAGTTCGAATGAGTCCTGTGTGTATAAGAAGCGTAACGGAAGCGTGGTGATCTTTCTAGTACTTTATGTAGATGATATCTTGCTCTTCGAAAATAAAGTGGGGGTATTATCTTCGGTTAAAGTATGGTTATCTGGGTAGTTCGATATGAAGGATTTGGGAGAAGCCAGTCACATCCTTGGGATCAAGCTTGCGTGGGATCGAAAACAAAGGATGTTGGGCTCATCACAAGCAAAGTATATTGATGATATCCTTGCTTGTTTTAGCATGCAGGATTCCAAGAAAAGGTTTATCCATTTCAGACATGGAATCACTCTATCCAAGAATCAGTATCCTAGAACACCTGATGAGATAGAGAAGATGAAGGCGATTCCTTATGCTTAGGCAATAGAAAGCCTCATGTATGCTATACTTTGCACTATACCCGACATCTGCTTTGCCGTTGGCATGCTTAGCAGATATAAGTCTAATCCAAGGCAAAAGTATTTGACTACGATAAAGAATATAATCAAGTCCCTGAAAAGGACTAAAAATTATATGATGATTTACCAGGTGGACAGTCTAGTACAATTTGAGGTACATAGACTCAGATTTTCAGTCAGACATAGAACTTACATCAGGAGACAACCTTACAGATCCTTTACAAAGAGCTTTCCGGCTAAGACTTTTGATAGTTATGTAGAGGGCATGGGAGTCAGATGTATAGCAGCATGGCTTTGAGTATAAGTGGGAGATTGTTAAAGTTGGTATATTGAAAATTATGTTTTTAGTATTTAATTTTATTTTAATAAAATTAATTTTTCATTTTATGAGAATCTGTATGAGCAATGTATGTGTATCATTTCTTTGAAATGCATGGATGTCCAATATTCTGTATAGTATTTAATCTAGTGTGTAGAGTACAGCTAGCACACAGAAGATCAGATTTTAGGTTCTTGCAAAATATAAGTTTTATATTAACAGTTTAGATGGAAATAGACATACCATCGGTATGATTGTAGCACAGAGTTTTAGTAGGCCTATCTTGGTTACGGGAAATAGATAATAGCGTCGTTTATTGTTCCGACTCTCTGTGTTAGTACACTTTGTGTGTATTGAACAGGACATTTGGGGTAATTAATTTTGTACTGACTATATAAATTAATTCACACCCCAAGGTTATTATGAATAGTGCTTATCCTCTTAATCCCGAAATAATTATTGATTTATATATATTTTAATATTCGTTGTTTTGATTCATTGGAGGGTGCGATTTTATATGGGTCTATATTCCCAGTGAGTTGAATAGCGGTGTTATTTATATAAAAAATATTAATTATTAACGGAATTCACGTCTCAATAGATCGAGATTGAAGATACCCCCTTAAGGATACTTATAAGTTTTGACCGGACCAAACCCTATAGGTGGATTTAATTATCCAGCGGTCAAATAAGTTAAGATGAGGGTTTAAAGAATATCAAGACGCCGATTAAATTAAATTATTAGTAATTAAATTTAATTGGTGGGTATCGTGAATCTTAATGTAGGGAGAAATGGTAAGCATTTAATAACATGAGCTCAATGCAAGAATGTCTTGAGATTATGGTTCAGAGTGCAATTATAGTTCTTTAGTTGTGTGAACTGTAATTCAGTATTTTATGAAAATTACAGAAATTGCTGCATGTCTTTCCATAATTGCAGAAGCCTCTAGTAGGTGTCTGTGTACCACTGAAAGTCTAACTCATAATTACTCCATAGGTCCCTGCTGTAACCCTATATATTTGAGGGTAGGCTGAACCAATTTTTGATGATTTTTATTATCATTATTATGATATTATTTTTGTCTCTCAAAACTTAAATATATCGAGATTTTGCCAGTACGAGTTCTCAAATGATCGTAGCCCAAACTACGTTCGAGGATCACTTAAAGGAATACGGTAGAAGATCTGAGAGGAGTTTCAATTCAGAATCAAGTAGTAGTTGAATAATAGATCGACAAAATGTATTCTTCTAAATTAACTTTGGTTGCATGGGTTTATTTTTTATCATTCGATGTCAAAATTTTTATCTAGAGCCCGTTTTGGCGTTTGCCCGTCTAGCTAATTTTTTACCAAAAATTGTTTTACAAAAATAATGATCTTGGCATTATTACCTCCAACAATACTATTATTATTATTTTAAATTTTATAATTGCTATCGCTTTCATTATTTATTTTGTTTTATTTATTTGTTTATTTTATTTTTATTATTTT
>JAOTRH010129591.1:0-14344 GCA_034768845.1 Heliamphora exappendiculata | reverse complement strand
CAGCCCCACTTACACTCTAACCCGCCCAAATCATCCTCTGAAAAAAATAACATAGCCCAGCCCAAATTCTCAAAATTCAATAACCCAATCCCACAACATTCCAATCAGACCTTAAAACCCCATAGTCAGATTTTACCCACAACCTGACCATCATAATTTAATCCAGCCCAATTGAATACAAACAGCCTGAAGGTCCTAAACCAACCAGTCAGCTCACATTCAACCCAACCTGGCAGCAAACATAAAATCTCTTTGGACCAGTACAATTTTGGAGAGTTTTCTTGCTTTGAGGATCTACTACACAACCGTTGGAGCATCCACATATTAGTTGGAACACAAAAAAGGTACTATTCTTTCTAGAAAATTGAGATTAATACTATCATTCCTTGGAGAGTTAGTAGAAGGATTTATGATTTTATACATTCTCATTTAAAGAAAATGGAATTCCTTTGAAAATAGCATTAACAACATTCAAGCCCTCGTGAACACCTTTCAGAGAAACATGAATGCCCTTGAGAAATTGATGAGACCAATTTGTAGGCAACAAATATTTGGTGACAATCTCGTGCAACAAAATTCTATTGCCTCTAATTACTTTGCAGAATTCAAAAATTTATAAATTTATCAAACACTAATAACAACTCATGTAATATTGCTAATCAATTTCTTTTTGGATTATGACAAGAAACTAAAAATGAGACATTGCACTCTTATATCGATTTAGAGATGCTTACGAGGACTCTTTAGCTGTTGAGAAATATCTAGAGGAAGAAAAAAATTTTCGTTATAAGTCCTTTCCTTCACCACCTATTATGGCACTTGATGCACAACTATTGAACTTGTTAATCAAGGATGAACTGATTATAGTATTAACCAGTATCCTCCTCGGTGCATTGACAAATTTGTTTTGGTTGTTCATATGTTTGAAGTTAGCAGCACCTTAGATGGTATTCTCGCTTTTTTTTCAATATATAATTCACAACTAGGATGAGCATTGTCTGCACTGCAACGCATGATCAATTACCTATTAGTGGTCCCATTAATCCAAACGCCAGGAGGACTACACAGCACCAAAGATATGTTTGGTATGAATGGGGAAAGAAAAAATAAAAAGGTTTGAAACGACAGACAATATTTGTGGTACCATATGCGAAGACATTGAAACAAGGTACCTGGCTAAATCAAGATGATCAAACAAATGAATGACGCAACAAGAAACTAAAGAATTAAAAAGCAGTTCATTGATGAAGTTAAAGAAAAGAAAATAGAGAGCAACTTAACATGGGCTGGCTAGTGATAAAGAGTAATATGGTTTCAGCTCATGATACTCAAAAGGCAAACAAATGGAAAACGGGGGGAAAAACTATATGCCGTAAGAAAGGAACTATCACTAAACGGTTGATGCAGCTTTAAGTACAGCATATGGACAGGGAAACCTTTTTGTGCAACTTACCTTGATTAGCTTGGATAAGGCATTGATATGAAATTGTACTTGTATGTCTAATCTCCCACTAATACCATAACAAAAGCCAAGAAATAAAACAGCCATAACATTAAGGAAAATTTACAGCTTGGCAATAGTTCTTTTCTTCTTTTTTAAAATTTTTTTTTAGCTCATTCCAATTGGTTAGGAATCCGAGTCAAAGGGCCATGACAATTTTGGTTCATTGTGAGCATTTCGGCTCATAACACCAAATCTTTACCCATGGTCTACACAAACTACTCACCTTCTATTTTTCTCTTGATCATTTTCTACCAATCTATTATGATTTGAAAGATGATACTGATTTTTATTTTACATTCTTTCGGTAGAAAACTTATACAGTCATCATTCGCAATATTCTCATCTGAGGAAGACAAATAACAAGAGTCTAAAATTGTGTATGGCCCTAATTTTAAACAGAAAACCAACTTCCCCTTGCGTTGAGGAAAGAAGATCCCAAGAATGCCAAATAGATATACAAAGAACAGTTCATATATCTATACTATCTATGCTATCTATACTATTATATACTTGGTACACTTCACTTTGAAGTTCCGTCACATTTTTTACTTTCCAATACAACTTCTCATACTTTTAACTGTTAGGGTAAATATGAAATATAAATTGATCAACATTCCACATTCCACTTTTCAAATTTTCTCCCCCTTAACATCAATAATTTTGCACACTATGTGTGCAATTCCTTGTAGTATATATGTGCATGTATGCACACATAGACAAACTTCTAACTGTTAGGGTAAAATAGAAAACATAAACTGATCAACTTTCCACGTATAGGAATATAAATTGATCAACCTTCCACGCTTTTCTCCTCCACACTACCCATTTCCCATATTTTTCCCCCTCACTGTGTCCAATTTCTTCACACACACACTTTTAGGGTAACTAAATTGATCAACAGTTTTTCTCCTCCAGATTACTCACTTTACGTACTTTCTCTCCCTTAGCATCAATAATTCTGCACACTTTATGTACAATTCCTTCTAGTGTACATGTGTGTGTGCGCGCACGTTTATTTATTTATTTATATATATATATATATATATATATAGACACATAGACATACAGACATAGAGATGGAATACGGTGGCGAATCAGGTGATACCTCCGACGCTATTGTGGTTGGAGCAACCGGCGACTGCGCGAGCAAGAATGGGAAGAGGGTCAGGGAGGCCAGAGAATGGAAGGAGTGGAATGCAGACACAGACGGTGGAGGTGGCGCCACCGTCCAAACCCAAGATCACGCCGGCGTCAGACCCACCGGTGGCCGCACCGTCGTCTACGTTTTCGAATCCCCAAATCTCCCCGTTCTTGTACTTCATCATAATTGCATAAAAAACCCACAGCCCTCTCTCTTTCGCTCTCGACGATGGCCAAGTGGGAGGGAAAGGATTGGCTCAATTTGAGCGGAGGAAGAAAGTGAGGAATTTGTGAGTGGAAGGGAGAAAGAGGCAGGGAATCCGGCGAGATTGATCTTACGTACCAAAGTCCAAATAATGAGATTTAATTGGTTGCCTTTGTTTGGTAATCTCTATATATCAGTAGGATACTACGTAGGAATGTGTGTGAATGTGTGTCATGAGAACCCACCAAAATCTAAATTTTAATTTTTTATTGAAAGTTTCGTTAAATGCACAATTAATCAAAATAGGAAAAAATTAACTGTTCATATTTTTTCACTCTTCCACTCAAACACTTTTCTCTCTCTTGTACATTTCAAATTCGCATCATTTTCCTATTCATTATTCTTCTCTTTCTATTGAGAGACTGTTTCTATCTCTCCCTCTTTGTCTATAAATCTTGTTTTAAGAAATTCACTATAAAGTAATCATTTTACTCCAATAACGATGTTGAGTACCCCTATTAGTTTCACCATCTCTCTCTTTGTGTATAACACTCTACCCTAAGAGACACTGACAAAGAAAATTTTTCTTTACTTTCTCTTTAGGACTTAAAAGAAACCTGACAAGAGGAACAAAAACCAAAAAAAGAAAGAAAAAAAAAACAAAATAAAAAAAGATTATAAGCAAAAAGGAAGAGGGCTTATTATAATAAGCGCCTGCAAACTGCCAACCTCTTTCTTCCTCTTTTCTCTTTCTCTCTATTTCCCTATAAAAAATAACGCTTCCCCTATTCAGGTTTAATTTTTTTTGTTTTAATATGTTTAAAATATTTATTGAACGGTTACAAGTTTTAAGGAGGCCATCAACTTTTGGCAATAAAAAAATTCAATTTCAATAATTTAATTTATACATATATATTTTAATTTAGTTATTCATTATATATATGTATTATTTTATTTTATTTATATATATATTTATTTATTTATTTATTATTGTTTTGGATTATACATTCTCCACCCCACTTAAGAATAATTTTGTTCTCGAAATTATGATACTAATCTAAAGAGAATAAATGTGAATAGCGCTCGCGCATGTCCTCTTCGCGTTCTCACTCAAGTGGCCTCCACATGTGTATGGTTGGCCCATAAGACTTTCACTAGTCGAATATGCTTATTTCGTAAAACCTTTTCCTTCGTATTAAGAATCTGGAGAGCTTACTCTTCATATGATAAGTTTTCATGAACTCGGAGTGATTCATAATCAATTACATGAGATGGGTTGTAGACGTATCTTCTCAACATCGACACATGGAAGACATTGTGCACTTCGGCGAGACTAGGCGATAAAGCCACACGATATGCCACCTCGCCAATTCTGTCAAGAATCGCAAACGGTCCGTTATATCGAGCACTCTACTTTCCATTTTTGCCAAAACAAATGACCCCCTTCCAAGGCGAAACCTTTAAAAATACCATATCTCCAACTTGAAATTCTAAGTCTCTCCTACGTTGATCGGTTATAATATTTTCCTTTGAGCTGCTAAGAGTCTATCTCGAATGGTTATAATATTTTGAGTTGCATCTTCAACCAAATCAGGTCTCAAAATTTGTCTCTCCCCAACCTCGTACCAACATAATGGGGATCTACACTTACATCTATACAAAGCTTCATATGGTGCTACTCCCAAATTTGAATGGTAACTATTATTATATGCAAACTCTATAAGTGGCAACTGATCATCCCAATTACCTTTCCACTCTAAAGCACATGCTCTCGGCATATCTTCTAGAGTCTGAATAGTTCTCTCAGACTGTCCATCCATCTGTGGGTGGTAAGCAGAACTAAAGTTCAATCGAGTACTCATGGCTAATTGTAGCGTACCCCAAAACTTTAACACAAAGCGAGAATCACGATCTAAGATAATCGAGATTGGTGAACCGTGAAGCCTGACAATCTCCCTCACCTACAACTGTGCCAGACGATCCAAAGTATATGTCACCTTGATAGCAATGAAGTGTGCTGACTTGGTAAGTCGATCAACTATCACCCAAACTGCGTAATGCCCACTCCGTGTACATGGAAAACCAAAGACAAATCAATTGTGATATTCTCCCACTTCCACTGGGGTAAGGATAAGGGTAAATGTTGAAGCTTTTTTACCGTCTCGCGTGTCATGCGGGTGGGTTACTGAGTGGGAGGGTCGATAAGAACTGGTAGGTTATTAGAGCTAGCAGGCTACTGCACGGTTTCGTACAGCCCAAAGGGGATGAATTGTGATATCTGGGTATCCCATATCGAAAAGGGAGAGAGAATTCCTATGCTATAAAAGAAAATTCTTAAGGTCCCTGCATAACAACGAGACATTTTTTCAAATGGTAGAGACCCTAGTAGAACTCAGTTAAGCGTGCTCACGCTGGAGTAATGCAAGGGTGGGTGATCTCTTAGGAAGAACAAAAACTGTGAGGGTTTTGCCAAAAGAGGACAATATCATTGCCATGAGAAATGTCGGGGTGTGACATATGTAAGGGTCCAAGGTTTTTCCTTTATAGCCCTAGAACTTCCTCTCCCGTTTCGATGTGGGATACAAGGATATCACATCGGCTCTGAGTGTGGGCCCATGCCATCTCACGTGTTATATTGGCGGACTATTGAGTGGACGGGTCGATAAGGACTGGCAGGCTACCAGAGCTATCAGGCTACTGCACGGGGACTTGCAGCCCTAAAGGGGTAGATTGTGATATTCTGGTATCTCACATCGAAAAAAGAGAGAGAATTTCTGAGTTATAAAGAAAAAATTTTGGACCCTTGCATAGTAATGAGGTCTTTTCCCAAGTAGTAGAGACCCTAGCAAAACTGTAACACCCCCGCCCTTCACATAGTTATGATATTGTCCGCTTTGGGCAAAGTCCACACAGTTTTATACTTCCTACGAGATCACCCTTCCTTGCATTGCTCAAGCGTAAGCACGCTTAACTGTAGAGTTATGCTATGGTCTCAACCACTTGAGAAAATACCTCGTTGTTACGTAGGGATCCAAGATTTTTTTTATAGCCCAAAAACTCCCTCTCTCTTTCTGATGTAGGATACTAGGATATCACAATCCACCTTCTTAGGATTTCATGTCCTCGTGCAGTTGTCTGCTAGCTTCGGTAGCCTTCCAGTCTTTATCGACCCGCTCACTCTGTAGCCCGCTCACGTGTCACATGAGATGGCAAGAGCTCACATTTGGAAGTGAGGAGAGTCGACTTTAATACCATCTGTAACACTCTTACCCTTCACATGGCAACGATATTGTTCGCTTTTGGCAAAATCCTCACGATTTTGTTCTTTTTAAGGGATCACCTATCATTGCATTGCTCCAACGTAAGTACGCTTAATTGCAGAGTTTTACTAGGATTTCTACCACTTGAAAAAAGGACTCGTTGCTATGTAGGAATTCAAAATTTTTTCTTTATAACCCAGGAACTCTCTCTCAATTTTTTATGTGAGATACCGCGATATCACAATAACTTAGTTAAGCGTGCTCACGCTGGAAAAAATACAAGAATGAGTGACCTCTTGAGAAAAATAAAATCGAAAAATTTTTGTCAAAAGAGAATAATATCGTTACAATGAGAAGGGTCGGGGTGTTACACGAAAGCCCATAATTCACGGCAGGTCATGCCTCCGAAATTGGGGCTTGACACTTAGGCTCCATGATAGTTCAAATGGGATTCTCTTGTTAGCTTAAGGTTTTTTACTTTGATTTTAATAATTTTCATAATTGATTTTCTGAGAATAAATGAATTTAAAAGGATAATATTATATATTTTTAAAATGAAAGTGTTAACATATTTTGAACATTTGAGTTGACATCTTTAGCAAAAAAAATGACTCAACTCTCAAAAGAATTAAAACACTTAAGTATTCTCGAAAGAGAATATTTTGTGTTAAATCCAATTAAAAATTAAGTCAAACACTTTTAAGGCAAAGAATACTTGAAGCACATCAAGTGTGTTAATACCTTTAAATAAATGGTTTGGCACCCTAACAGTTTTATGAAGTTGCTTTTAGGTATCAAAAATTAGTATTTACGCAAATAAGTTTTGTGTTAATACAAAAGAGCCGAAACTCTCAAGACTCAAAATGAGTAAACACAAATTGAATTTGTGTTGACACAAAAGTGGTTCCTCACTTTTGGTATCCAGAACCTTGAGTCGACACAATTGCCAAATGTGTCGACACAAAATAATCGAGGCCACCTGCAGATTTTAGGTGTCGATACAAAATAGAAGATGAGTCAACACAAAAATCCCGAGCTCGCCTGAAGAAATTTGATGTCGACACCAAAGTCCAAAAGTGTAGACACAAATATACTGAGGGTTCTTGCAAAATTTAGTGTCAACACCAAAGAAGAATTGAGTCGACACAAAGTGGCCCCTTTCGGATGCTAAATTTCAATTTAGTCGACCCCAAACTGAAAGGTGTTGACACCATGGTGTTAGTGAGGAAGTTTACAGAATTCGTGTCGATACCTCAGAAGATTTGTGTCAATTCAATCACTTAAAAATTTCTGGCCTAGAGATTTTGTGTCGACACCAAAGACTTTTGTGTCGACACCTGTGACACATATTCAAATTTGTGACAGATTTTAACGATTGGATTCTTGGCATTTAATGTCCTCACCTACCTCAAACGGTCATGAATGCATAAGAATTTATATAAGGAGTAATTTCTCAGTATTTAATTTTTTTGGAGACTTACAATTATTGTTCTATTACTTGAATCAAACTCTAAATCCTCAAGTGCTCATTTATTGCTGAAACTCCACCTCTTGTTCCTTATCTCTCTTTACCTTCTCATTTATTGTAAATTAATTTCTGTAAAGAGAGTGAGTGTTTATCTTTAATCACTTCATTTATTGTAATCAATGGTGAGTCACATTTTATCTTTTGAGTGAGTGAGTAAATCTCATCAAAAAAGAGTTCAAGAGATATTAGAAGAAAACATGCGATTGTTTTCATATGATCTTCTTGAAATTGATATAGTCTTTTGAATGTGTCCGTAAACATTCGTAATCTCAAGCGAAGTCTTAAAGTTGTAAATGTTTGGAATGCGCCCGTGAAGTATTATATATAATGAAAATACTCAAGAAAAAACTTGAGGAGTGGACGTAGACTTGGAAGAAGCCGAACCATTATAAATTTTTGGTGTTTTGTTCAATCTCTCTATCCCTAACCTTCTTAATATTTACATTGCTTTAATTCTTTTTTGTTTTGCTATATTTGTTTGCAATATTAAAAAAATTTTAAAATTTTTTTAAAAATTATTATTAATTTTTTAAGTCCCAATTCACCCATCTTGAATTGTCTAGAACTAATATATATATATATATATATATCCATAATATCTTCTCCAACAACGATTTTTTCTAATTGAGGTGTAGGGGCTGACAATGCGGGAAGTGGATGGGTAATTGTTGTTGTAAATATCTTTTGTAATTATTTTAGACGTTTTTTCTTAGACTGAAGTTAAGGGAAATGTAAAGTAAACTAAAATAGTTTTAAAGGTGTTTAAGAGAATGAAAAAGTCTAGTGAGCCTCAAACAGCAAGTAGGGTGTTTCCTTAATAATACAGTATAGATGTGGGGTGTTACAAATTTGTTTAAGAAAATTCAGAAAATAAACTCTTTACAGTACTACTGTTGTAAGAAACGAAATTGTAATCGAGTTTAACATTGGATGTTGTGTTATAATTTTATTAGTAATTATAATTTTAAAATTAGATAATAAAAAAAGTTTAATAAATAAAATTAAATAAAATTATTTTCATATTAAAAAATCAATAAAGACATTTTTAGTATCTAAAATATTCATATAACTTCATCGCCTCAAATTGGTTCTATTTTTATATATTAGTATAGTAACTAAGTATGTGCTCAATTTATTCTATTTATCAATATAATACTATCATTTACTCATTCCTTATTATTGATATACTTACTGAAAAATGCTAGCAGCAAGTAGAATTGGATGCATTAGGGCTCATTTGATAATTCGGACTGGATTGCATTGAATTAGTAGTGAGTATGAATTGGTAATGAAGTGGGATTAATAGTGATGTGAGATTAATTTTTTTGTATTTAAATTAAGTAGAATTAAATAACGGACTAGATAATGATTTACCATTGTATTAAGTTAATTTATTTTAAAATTAATTTAAATAAATTAATAAGTTAAATTTTATATTATTATTTTTAATATTTTAATATTTTTTTATTATTTTTAAAATTTTTTAAATTTACTCATTAATTTAATTTTTTTTTAATTCTATACTTTTTTTTTCACTAATTATCTCTCATTTAATAGATTAATAGCTCGAATTAATCTGCCTAAATTATTAGTTTAAAAACTTAATAAATACAGTATTAAATTATACTATAAATTAATAGTTCGGACGTCAAAACAAAACCGTAGATATTTACAATTATGTATAACTTAATACAGTACGGAGAAGTGTGTCCAAATCCGAGGTGGATGGGCTTGCATCTACCAGAACTCATGCTTCTTATTGTATTTGGTATGGTGGTTTTGATAACCGTGCCAGTAACAAAAGTTGGGCTGTGTTTGCCAGAATTTTGTGAGAGCCAAAGATGGCGATTGGTAGAGCGAGATCATTGCTGTCTCTTTCCAAATGCAAACTCGAGTTTGCTTTCTCTCTCTCAGATTCTTCAATCCGCAGATTCTCTACGTCCAGCATTCCGTCTCAATTAGAAGTGAGTCGTTTCCATTTCCTGTTTTTCTTCGTCTTCAATCTTGATCACTTGAATGCGTGCCACTAAAATATTTCTCTTTGAAACTACTGATATAGATGATTTGGGCTTGAATAAATTATATGATTAAGCTCCGTTGTGCCAATTCTCAAATGGGTTTTGTGAGAATCGATGAGTTTGTTTCTTTTTCATGCATATAGATTATTTCCCTTACAAACAATAAAACTATGAGTTATTTGCGTTCTTAGATTTTTTTTAAATATTTGGTATAAATGAAAATTAGTTATATTCTCTAGAAATTGCAGGCTGTCGTCTGAATGTTTTTATTTGAAATTAAGCTGTTTTATTTCCTGTTTTTCTTGTTCTTGGTAAGAGTCCGTTTTAAAACCAGGAGAGAAAAGAAAAAGAAAAAGATTACTTAAGTTGTAAGGGAGAAAAGGATTATATTTTGTCTCTTTTTCGTTTGGATAAGTTGCGAAGAAAATATAATTCATTTTTCTGCTATCTTCTTTGGTTGGCTTAAATAAAACAAAAGAAAAAAATGTTCTATATAATTTTACCAAACTAATTTTATTTTAAATTAATAGCATTTAATGGATTTGTTTTGGAGGGTTAGTATTGACATCATAAAATATGAGCATTTAAGATGTTTGTTTTTCCTTCAAATCTCTCCAGTTTTGGAGAGAACTAATAGGAGAGTTTTTAGAAGTAACCAATTTCCCCATTTCTTCCCATATCTCTAAATTTCTCTCCTTCTTGATTATCCAAACAAGTAATTGGGTAGAAAGGATCACAATTTCGCTTCTTTTCTCTCTAAATCACCCAATTCAAATGAGCTAAAGGTTTTAATAATCTGAGCTTGAGAGAACGGATGCCCAAGCTTTGGTATGATCATTACGAGTGGGTTTTGTAAGAAATTGAGGATTTTCATATTTTCTTGCGAACTTATGCTTTGAACACCGGAATTGCCCTAGTTAGTTGCATGGGTTCTTAGTTTGAATTAGGAAAAATATTTTAGTTTCTGGCTTACATGGCCATAAATAACCCAACTCTCCATGCCAATTCTCAACTGCGAACATGACAAATGATTGGATTTTGTTTCCATTTTGTCTTTATTTTTATCTGTTTCTTTTAATTTTCTTTGTTTTTCCTTAAATTCTTGGTGGATTATAATTAGGTTTTGTGTCCAGCAATTGCTGACTGTTATCTCAATAATTTAATTTAGACTGGATAAGTGAAACTTTTAAAATTCTCTCTTTTTGTTGTTCTTATTATGTTTTTCCCCATCCTATTAGCTGATTCTTTTTTCATCAATTGATGTATAACAGCGGGTTGGATTTATAGGCCTTGGCAATATGGGTTCGCGAATGGCTAATAATTTGATTGAGGCAGGATACAAAGTCACTGTCCATGACTTGTAATGTATTTATCTTTCTCCTTGTTGTTATAGCATGTATGTCATTTTGATAGTTATTTAAATTCTATTCAAAACTTTAACTGATCACATGATGCAAAATTGCAAAGAAGAGTAGCTCTCTCTGTACATGTACTGGATGCAAAAAACTGTACATGTCAGGGGAAATGAGCATGTGCTTCTTTCATATCGGTGAAGCGTGTTTCTGTAGTAGAATGATTTTTGTAGTAGAATGATTTTAGTGTCTCATTCTTTAAAAAATTGACCTGCATACTTTAGTTTAAGCATTGAATTCATCTTTTTTATCATCCCAGAAACCATGATGTTATGAAGCTGTTCTCAGAGAGGGGAATTCCTACAACAGATTCACCTTTTGAAATTGCGGAAACAAGTGATGTCATAATTACTATGCTGCCTTCATCAACCCATGTGAGTTCTATAATCTGTTAGTTTTGTCCGCCTTCTTCAATTAGAATTGTTTACCTTCATGTTTTACACTGGTTTTTGATAATGCGGGACATAACACTTATTTTCTCCATTATTTGTACCATAATTTATTTGGATGCTTTTCTCCCTTGATTGATTAGAGGGAAGTCAGTATCCCTGTTTTTAGCATCTCCAGTCGTTAAACCTTACCTATAGGCAATTAGGCAGCTTTATCCTTGTTTGCTTGAGTGATCATCCTCTCCACTCCCATTGGGGAGGCATGGTACTCCATTTCCTCAGCCTGGTGAGCATTTCTCTGCAAGAGTATGTCTATTATATGTCGCTCTATGGTTAAGGCATGCTCACACCATGGCTGAGCATGCCCTCACAAGCTCACATGATGAAATTCCAGGACTCGCTCTTGCGTTTCCCACTAAACGAAGCTTCAGACTTTAGTATTTAGAAAGGAACTTTTGACAGTTGTTACAACCACCTATGCTAGGAGCAGGACCTAGGGGCCTTACTTTAAATCACTAGAGTACGTGTTGTTTGGAGTCTCAAAATGAGGGATTCTCGGGGCGCCTTGCTATCTCCTTCCTCGAAGGAACGTGTGGCTTGACCGGCCTTGTAGAGATAGGATTTAACTAAGTTCATTGAATATCACACCTACCTCTATAGATTTGTGGGAGATTGCATGATTGATATCCCCTATGATACAGCGTTGAGGTTTGATGTTGTCACAATAAGTATGTGAGAAACATTTGGACTGTTGAACCAAGGAATTGAGCCACTTGTCCAAAGCTGAATTGTCCCCATGGCGATGGTTCAACCCTCCTATATAAGGAGTCGTCCTTGCATTCATTAAAGGATGTATAGTCCTTCACTCTCTCAATTCAACTCCGGCCAGGCCAAGCCTCTTCATTTCCATCTTCGCTCTCATTTAAGGCAGCTTTTGCTCTCGCATCCTCCACACCTGTTGACCTTGGGCCATCTTGGTGCCTGCCATTTCTCCACAAGGCTTCACTCTACCACCTCACCCTCTCTTTCCACGCTAGTTGGGAATTGCCTAACTCTAATTTTGGGTGAAAATAATCTATCAATTTAATACTTTTAGGTTGTGATAGGGATATTTAAATAAGTAATAGCTAACTCAATACTGGATTGGTAGTAACTTTTAAATTTTACTGGCAAACTGAGAAATTTTGGTTCCCGGTTTATGTTGTTTGTGTGATTCATACTGGGATCAGAATAAGACCATTCGTAAAAATGCTTAGAAACTTCATAGCCTCATACGTAATCAACGTGAAGAGAAAATTCTTAAAGGCCGATTATAGTTGGAATATTCATTTTTCTTTGTAATTCTTTTCAGACTAGGCACTCCTCCATTACATCTTTCATTAATTCCATAATGAATCTAGTTGAACTAAGACCTTTATGAAACTTCTCAAACTATGCCATTTTCTTTCTCAAAGTTATTTGGCTCACATGTATTCATATGCTTTCTTAATGTTATTTGGCTTCTAACTTTCTATTTGACATAGTTTTGAAGTGAAAAGATTTGTGAAAAATTACTGACATAATAGGTAAATATACTTTTTGATTTAAGCTGATGTCACTTATCAGATTCTAGACTGCTTTTGTGCCCTCTGTTTTCACCAAGCTTACATTACGGTACACCGGTTACTTTGTTCTCTCAATGAAACATTGATATGCAAAATCAATGTTGCATATCCAAGATTGCAACAATATTTTGCTCACATATTCCAAGATTGCAATTATTTTGCGTACAAGTTTCCATTTTCTTTTGTGATGTGTAATTGTGTAGTTTCCATCTTGAACATGCTGTTCTTTGTTTATGTAGGCCTTGAATGTTTACACTGGACCAAATGGTTTGCTTTGCAGTGGGAATCTATTGAGACCATGGTTATTTGTAGAGTCTTTGGCATTATGTAAGTGCTGATTGGAAATGCACTTCTATTATGTTCTCATGCTGTTTATGGCTTCCTTGCATCCACCTTCAGTCATGCTTTATATCTGGGATTCTGGATATTGTTTTTGCTCATGATATAACCTCTGTTTTTTTGTTTATTTTTTTTGTCTCATTGGTTAAAATGTTGACTATGAAAATGATAAAGCTGTTTGGCTTAATTTATTTACTACTTTTTCTTTAACAGGTTAATACAGAGAGGGCTATACATCATGCAATCCTAGAGCGCCTTCCTATTGTAATTGTGATTAATAAGGTGATATTTTGATCCTTTTAGTGCTTGAAATCACATTCTTATATACTTTTAATTGTTCTTTTAAGCAGTAATCCTCCATATACTTGGGTTCACTTTTGTTACTGCATTTGCTTAATAAGTTTTTTTTTTTAGGCTGACAGGTTGATCACTGAACTTAAATTGCCCCCAAAAGATGCTTACCATAAAGTTAGCCATACAATTGAAGTCATCAATAACCACATCTCCGCTGCTTCTTCAACTGCTGGAAATGTCCAAATTATTGACCCAGACTGTTGGAAATGTTTGCTTTGCAAGTGCTTGTGCTGGACGGTCTTTCACTTTCCAATTTTCTAGTTGTCTTTTGGTAGCCTTTAGCAAGTTTTGATTCCTAATTTGGTACTAAGTTGGAGTTTTTTTATTTCCATTTTCTGAAATTATTTATGTAATACAAGAGTTTTAAAGTTCAATATATATTTGAACTTTGTTAATTTGTTGTTGTTTTCGATGGAATTTAATTATCATCATTTTTTGATGCACTTATTGTATTACAGGAAACAAATTTTATAAGTTATGCATGTAATGAAAAATATCTTTATATAAATTTTTTTATAGAAATTATGATTTTTAATCACGGTTAAAAATCGAGATTGTTAATATTTTTTATCACGGTTATATAAAAAAGCT
>JAOTRH010129580.1:0-14344 GCA_034768845.1 Heliamphora exappendiculata | reverse complement strand
CAAAACGACATGACTCGCATTCTAACTGTGTAGCTTGACTGAAATTGGGACATAATTTCTTCAAACTCGGCAAGGAAGGATGGTCCAACCGACAGTGTATATCCAAAAGCTGAGATGACTGTCCGGAGCATGCAACATATGAAGTCTCATCCATCATGTACAGGCCACCCATTACTCGTCCTCTACTGATAGTACTCCTCGAAGCTAGATCTTGAAAAACACAATGATCAAGAAAAAATGTTACTGAGCACTGCAAAAAATCTTTTATAATACGATTCACCGATGGCAGATTAAAAGGATTAGCAGGAGTATGTAAAACATTAGAGAGGATAAGAGATGAAGATAAAGCAGCTATTCCTTGTCCTTACACCTTTAAGGTTCCTCAATTGGCAACAAGAACTCCACTATGTTCAGGGGTCAATTGATAAGACGAAATAATACCCGTGGAGTGAGTCATATGTGCAAATGCACCCGAGTCTATAATCCATGATCTGCGAGTAGCCATACATGCAGTTAGGTTACCTGCAACTGTAGCTGAGGGAGTGTCGGCTATGTTCCCAATCCTCATCTAGATAAACTGATCATACTCCTGAGTCATATCGATAGTCCTCATCTAAGAAGAAGAGGCAGGAACATCATAATCGGCCACTGCATTGGCCACAGAAAAAGTAGGACGCCCATGTAGCTTCCAACACGAGCTTTGTAAGTGTCTTGCTCTCCACAATAATAGCAGGACCTGGTGTCACGTCCACCTCGGTCTCTGCCTCGTTATCCATCATGACCTCTACCTCGTCCTCCATCACCACAGCCTCCATCACGACCTCTAACGCGAAAATCACCTCGACCTCTGCCCCGAAATGCACCTAGGGCTGTGTGATCACTCTGGTCAGCAGTAGTAATACGAGGCCCGTTTGTACTAATTGCTCTGTTCATTCTTCTGAAAATCTCAGATAAAGAGGTAATATCTGACCCAGCCAAAATCTGTGAACGTGCTGAGTCAATTTGTTGGTTCACCCCAGCTAAGAAACATACAACCAAGAACTGCATCCCTTGCTCTCTGAAACCTCGTACCGATTGGTGAAGGGGACTAAACGATTATACTCATCTGCTAATACCTTGAACTCCGTGAAATAATCTGAGAAAGGCCGTTTTCCCTGCTGTATTCTGAAGATACTCCGCATCATATCATATAACCGGGATAGGTCATTAGTCGAGGCAAATGTCTCCTCGAGTATTGCCAATACCTCTCGAACAGTCGTGGCATTAGCCACCAGAATCTCAACGGAGAACTCCATTGAATTTAATATTTTACTCAGTAATCGGGTGTCATCTCGCTTCCACTGCTTATACTCATCAGATCCCTTCTCAAAAGGATCTTCAAACAAATGGTCTTCTTTTTTCATACCTTCAACTGTAAGTAATACTTTTTTCTTCCATAATATATATGTTTGCGGTCCAGTTAATTTCGAATTCACCAATCGTATGGATGACGAAAACACATATGTGATTCCTCCTTGTTTATCAGGTCTCACTGGAGAATCTTCAACTCTTGTGGAACTTTCCTTCGACATCACAATAACTCAATTGCAAACCTCAAGGAATCGCGAGGAAACAAACCAACAAGAAAAAGTACGCACCCACACCTTCAATCATTCTTATATGGACCGTGAATCACACCGTCAACTTATCTCTATAAAATAAGAAATACTGCAGTAGCCCTTAGACCCTCAAACCAGCAGTTGGTGAAAGACCCTTAAACTGCGAATCAAATAGTCGTCGGAATAGTTGCCGGTCGCCCAAAAAGTCGCCGGAAAAGCGACAGAAGGTGCTATCGGTGTTGAGTAAGGACAATCGACGTTGGAAAGTGAGAGAACAAAGGCCGTCGGTGCTGGAAATAGGTAGAACAGGGGTCGTCGGCGCCGGAAAGAGAGAGAGCAGAGGTCGCTGGTCCTAGAAAGAGGGAGAAACAGGGTCGCCGGTGCTAGAGGGAGGCTGTCGAGGGTTGTGGAAGGGTCGTCGTTGGTCAATGAAGGGCAAAAGTGGTCGATGGTGGTGTTTCGTTGGTCGTCGGTGGTTAGGGAAGGGTCGTCGGGGTTCGACGGTGGACGATGTTGGTCATTGACACTGGTTTGGTGGTCGGCGAGTACTGTGGCTGGAGGAGGGTGAGGGTTTCGTGGTTGGTGGCTATGGCTGTGGTTGTCGGCACTGGTTTAGGGTTTGATGTAATCACTGGTTTGATGCTAGTGGCTGGTGGGTGGTGGCTGTGGCTGTGGGTGGTGGAGGGAGGCTAGGGTTAGGGTTTCGTGGAGGCTAGGGTTTTACGGTGGCTCTGATACCATCTTAAGAATAATGGGAAGCCGTTCCTTAATTGGTAGGCACACATTCTTATTTATAATAAAATTAGGGAACCACTATTACAACCATACACTGCGAATCAAACCAGCAGTTGGTGAAAGACCCTTAAACTGCGAATCAAACAGTCGTCGGAATAGTTGCCGGTCGCCCAAAAAGTCGTCGAAAAATGAAAAGTCACCGGAAAAGTGACAGAAGGTGCTATCGGTGTTGAGTAAGGACAATCGATGTTAGAAAGTGAGAGAACAAAGGCTGTCGGTGCTGGAAATAGGTAGAACAGGGGTCATCGGCGCCGGAAAGAGAGAGAGCAGAGGTCGCTGGTGCTAGAAAGAGGGAGAAACAGGGTCGCCGATGCTAGAGGGAGGCTGTTGAGGGCTGTGGAAGGGTCGTTGTTGGTCAATGAAGGGAAAAAGTGGTCGGTGGTGGTGTTTCGTTGGTCATCGGTGGTTAGGGAAGGGTTGTCGGGGTTCGACGGTGGACGATGTTGGTCATCGACACTGGTTTGGTGGTCGGCGAGTACTGTGGCTGGAGGAGGGTGAGGGTTTCGTGGTTGGTGGCTATGGCTGTGGTTGTCGGCACTGGTTTAGGGTTTCGTGGCTGTGGTTTAGGGTTAGGGTTTGATGTAATCACTGGTTTGATGCTAGTGGCTGGTGGTTGGTGGCTGTGGTTTAGGGTTAGGGTTTGATGTAATCACTGGTTTGATGCTAGTGGCTGGTGGCTGGAGGAGGGAGGCTAGGGTTAGGGTTTTGTGGAGGCTAGGGTTTTACGGTGGCTCTGATACCATGTTAATAATAATGGGAAACCATGCCTTAATGGGTAGGCGCATATTCTTATTTATAATAAAACTAGGGAACCACTATTACAACCATACACGTACACACACCGGATAATAATTATATAATAATAATAATAAGCTACTAACAGTCACAGAGAAAGAGGACTGGAAAATTTTATTCTGCATCCTACCAGTAGTCTGTAGAGCTAAACCAAACCAAACTAAATCTTGAGTGCCATGTCAATTTAGTTCTTCCCATCCCCCTAGTATCTCCATTAATGGTAATCTTATCTTTTTAGTCTATTCGCTTTCTACTTATTTTCAATTGGTGCGATCCCCACACGTCGCTTTCTCATTGCATTAAAACTCATTTTATTCGCGTTGTGTTTTTTAGCTATCCAACATTCTGTCCACATAGTATCGCTGGTTTGATTGTTGTCCTATAAAATTTTCTTTCAATTTTGCATACTACCTGGTTAGCTCTTATGATTAGTATCCATTGGTCAGAGTTTCTGATATAGAGCAAATTTTCCCCGTTCTCAATGCTAGTGAAACTTTCATGTTGTCCTATAAAGTTTCCTTTAAATTTGGCATCCTACCTGTTTAGGTCTCCTCCTTAGTATCTATTGGTCAGAGTTCCTGTTATAGAGCAAATTTTCCCCGTTTTTAAATGCTAGTGAAATTTTCATGTGCTAAGTGAAATGTGTGAGACAGACATATTGAATACTCGAGAGTAAAATATCTTCTGTTTTCTTCTTTCAGACTCCAACATTTTTTATTTCCTAATAATTTAATTTTTTGGTCTGTAGTTTTTATATAAATTCAACCAGTATTTAAACTGTATTGTTAAAATTATATCCTAAAACAACCGTAATCAAGCTGTCTTATGTATGTTGTCATGCTGACTTGTCCATTACATAGCTACTATATCTATATATGACTGTTAGATGTTCTGTTCAGTTCTTGCGTTGATTGCTTTAGTGTAGCACTTTATCGGAGAGAGATATCATATATATCAGGTGTTCTGTTTTTGTGTTGTTTTAATTATTGTTGTTTTTTGATAAGTTCTTATTGTTTTCTAGTTGTCATCTTGCCCTGGGGAATGTTGAAGATGCGCTCCAATATTTCAGCAAGTGCTTAGAATCAGGGAGTGATATCTGTTTGGATCGTAGAATTGTAATAGAAGCAGCCAATGGCCTACAAAAGGCTCAGGTACCGCAATTGATATTTAACATTTGTGGTGTTGCTTGCTCAGAAACCATTTATTAACTGCTATGTTCTTACAGAGAAGTTATGGTTATAGAAGCCAAAAAGGAAAAAATAGAAGAAAGGGAGATGTGAAGATGCCCATTTCATTTCTATCGAAAATTGTTGTAGAATCTGGTATGAGTGTGTGCTTGTGCGGTGCATTTTATGATTCATTAAAATATGTTTGATTGCAGGGTTATTCTCATTGGGATTGGAATAGTGATAGCATATGGGGCATAAGTTATACCATGGAGTAAAGGGGGATAAAAATTGATGGCTTAAAGAATTGGATATGATGTATTTATCAATAGGATTGTGGAAGATAAATTATACTTTGGGATAAAGCATTGGATATGATGGGATTATGGATAGGACAATGCATAGGATAAAGAGATGGGATAAAGGATATAACGGAATTATATAACATATAATTGCTTCTACTATGTTCTATTTGCATGGGATATATAATTGAATAAAGAGATATAATTAGTTTTAAACATTGACTTTAATAGAAAATAGTCCAGAGAAGCCTAATTCCATTAATCCCACCCTTCTCTAGGTTAAGTTATCCCCACATTTAAACAAATTCGGCATAACTCATCCAAGTGGCTTAATTTTAAGACTACAATTTGGCAAACCAACTGTTTTTTCGTTGTTCATCCATGGTTCTTTTCTATTTAGATACTTGAAAATTCTTCTAAGCCAATTTCGAGCATAGACATGACTGGTGCATTTAATGCCCTAGTTGTTTCTCATTTCAACAAATTGACATTTTCCAGATATTTAGTACAAATACTTGGCGTACTTTAAATCCTCCTCTACTCAGGTTGCCATATAAACTATGTACTCATACAGAACTTGCTCCTCATTTCTTCGAGGAATTAATGATTTTTCAATTTATAAGTAAAGATATACAGTTGTTATGCTTATACAGATCTGCAACAATTGGGCACCGGGTCAGGAAGAGGCTTATATTCAATATGTTTGAACAAGAATTGCTTATCATATCATGAAATATTGGGTCACTGGCAACATACTTTTGCACAGGAAGCGGTTTTGTATTTTGTCTATTGAGCACATGAGCACAATATCTATGATTTTCAAACTTTATTGATTGATTATAATTCGGCCCCTGTTTGGCATTTCTAAAAAGCTGTTTTTTTTCTGCAAAAAGCTAGTTTTTAAGTTGTACTGTTTGGCATCTCTAAAAAGCCACTAAAATTTTCACTTTTTTTCTAAAAAAAAAAAGTTTATACAGATCCCAAACACTTAACTTTTTTTTGGAGAAAAATGACTATAATGCCCTCACTTTAAAAAGTCAACTTTACTAACAAAAGCAAAACAAGTTGTGCCAGATCCCGTACACTACAACTTAGACATTTTAGTAAAAAGCAAAAAAGCAAAAAAGTAGGTCTAAAAAATTATCCCGAACAATATAACCTTTTTTTTTTCTCTTTTGTCTAAAAATGCTAAAGCTCTTAAAAGCCAAGCTTCGTGGACATCCCAAACAGGGGCAGTTATGGTTCCTTCTTGTATTACTAACCTTTCTCACCTTCTGTAATTAGCCATTTTATTGTGGATTGAAACATATGATGCTTTTGTGGATTTTTTTCCCTCTTTCCTAACAGGGTGATTTTTCCTGACTGGCAGAAAGTGGCAGAGTGTATGAACCAGTGTGCTGAACTTTTGCGACAGAGAACTCACAATGCAGCAAGTAGTGCTTTGGAAAAAATTTCTGATGTCGTGTCAATAAGTTCTTACTCAGAGAAATTACTTGAGATGAAAGGAGAGGCTCTTCTCATGGTCTGTTCCATAAAACAAATTTTCTATATTAGCTGATTTTATTTCCTGTGACAAAACTCGTATTTGTTGCAGCTTTGGTTTTTATTTTATTTTATTTTTGTTGTCTGGAAGTTTGGTTTCAGCTTTGGCTTTATTTTTTGTTGCATCTACCAGCTTCGGAGGTATAAAGAGGTGATTCAATTCTGCGAGCAAACTCTTGTTTTTGCTGAAAAGAATTTTTCCATGGTTGCTGGTGATAACAACTTAGTGAATGAGAATGGCCCTAAATGCAAAAAGTCATCTGTGAAGCTGTGGAGGTGGCGTCTGATGTCCAAATCCTACTTTCATTTGGGAAGGCTTGAGGTGGCTCTTGATTTTCTGGAGAAGCAAGAGCTATTGAGGTCTACTGAAGACAAGTAATGCATAATTTCTTCATATACAATTGCTACTGGTCATTATTCAAATAGGACATACCTTGCTTCAGTTTGAATATAGTGTTCAAATGCTAATTATTTAGGTGTGGGAGCAACATTTGGGAGTCATCAATTCCATTTTCCATCACTGTTCGTGAACTTCTACACCGCAAGGTATTCTGGCTGATGTTTTCAGTACATTTTCTTACTTGGGGTTTGAACCATGATCCTAGATTTCTTACTGGGATAATTATAGGGTCCCATACATATTTGAACCGTCATTAGGCATAGTCGAAATGGAAGGTTCCGGGTACCATACTGGCTATGGTACCATTTTCATTATTGGTGGAATGCATACTGTTACAGTATCTTTTTTAGTTTTAATTAACAACAAGAACACAAACACAATTCTTGTTAATAGAAGAGAAGTAGGAGAGGATGGGAGAAATCTACCAAAGAGAATACGAAAGAAAAAAGAAAACAAACCAAAGCCTTTAAACTAAACAAGTTGCACTGTCCTCCATTCTATAGAAATCAAAAACAACGCGATCCCCTTAAAGGGGGGAGAAACTAAAACCCTCAAAGATGACAAATTAGACACTTGATCCCATAAAAAATCAAGAAATTCAAACTTGTCCTTTGCATTCCAACCAAATGGCCCGCAAAATATAGAAGAAAACACAATTCCATAAAATGAAAATGCATCAACTTTATCATCTTGCAGCTGGTGCCAACTGAAGTGGTCTGGTTTGACTGTAAATTGGGCGTAATAACCTGGTACTCCGAAATCGTCCTAGACAGGCAGGAAAATTAGCTGGAACAGAACAGATGTGTGACATTTTAGCAGCTCATAACTCCCTTGAAGATTCACCATACCACCCACCTTGTAGAAAATTGCCAACTCACAACAGGCGGACTACTCATACGGCCCGTTATGGCTGGTCTCATATGGTACAGGATTGACAAATCTTCCTTGATGGTAACAAAACTACTACTTCTAGTTGTTATCAGTACAACCATAACACTGATAAGCTCTGACTTTTTCGTATATCCATTGAACTGTCTCTTTTCTTTATCTTAACTTGGAATGGTGCTAGATAAATTTATGAAATTAGGAATTCAAAAGACAAGATTTATGGAATATGTCTGACCCAGTGGGAAAGAACTTTGTAGAATTTGTCCAATCCAGTAAGGCTATGCCATGTGTTGAATTTAAATTTCAAAATTCTATTCAGATATAATTGAATAGGGCAATCAATATGAGCCACTTGTATTTTTATATTTTAAAATTGTCTATAATCTATATAGTGTGTCTTGAGTAATTAATATAGTAATAGTACACTAATGTATGACAAATGTAATAAATTATAAATACATGTGACAGAAACCCATTAGAAAGGTAGACTATGATTTATAGTTAAAAACTCCATTTGGATTTCTCATTTGATTTGATTTTTTTTTATGCAAATTTTGTTATCTCCAAAAAATAAGAAGGAAGATGATGATCGCAAACCATTTCATTGACTTTAAAATCCTGTTACAAAAAAAGGATCAAGACCTTCAACCAAAACTTAGTAGCGGGAACAAGACTTTTGGCTTTTCAGATTAATTTGACTAGAAGAACTAGCAAATTATTGATAATGAGCAAAATTGAAAAAGGTACATTTTAAAAACCAAATCTGGCTCCATTTTTCGGCTCTATTTTCTTTCATGGATTATTTTCAAATGTGGTCTATTTTTTTTTTATAAAAAAATGAGGTTCCTCTATTCAAGTTGAATTCGAAAAGATGAATTTTTTTTTTAACTAATGCTAACAAAAGTTCACTAAAGACAAAAAAACTCATAAAAAACTAGCTTAAAGTTACCAGCCAAAACAACTCTAAGTGCACTTTTATGTAGAACAGGATTAAGTGGTTTTCTTTGAAAATAAATTAAGAGAATAGAGATGAAAATAAGAAGAAACATGAGAAGATAAGATGCAAAGAAGAGAGAGTAAAGGACGAAAAGGAAGAAAGCAGTACCTCCAAAAAATAAAAGGGAAAATGATAATTGCAAACCATATTGACTTGAAAATCCTGATAAAATAAGTTCAACCCCCTAAATCAAAGTTAGTAGCGTGAACAATATTTTTATGTTACTGTGCCATAACATTGTTGGAGATGTCTGGTTAACAGCCTAGCCTTTGCCTCATGAATTTGTCAGTGAAAAAGGAATCTTTCACAATGTAATTATTTATGGTTTAGAGTTTAGTAAAGTTCAATAGATAAAACCCAAAATATATCTCGTTACCAATATCAAAATAGCCAGGTACATTTTTTTGTTGTACCGAAGAGACTTCTTGAGCGAACTGGAGCCACATGATAGTTTTAGATTTCTTATGAGGTCATTTGAAAATGTATAGTTCAATTAGTTACTCCAGTAATACCCTGCTCCTACATCTGTGGGTTACTACTGTAACAATACAATATTTTAAATTGGAGTTTGATTTATTTTTTACTCAATATAATACAAAAGGCCAGTTGATTTTATTTGAAGTTACTTCTGAATATTTTTGTAATAAGTTTTTATGTCTAATGTTATGAGCGATCATATGTAAATTTAATTTCAGAAATGTCTGATTAGATTTATTTGCATTGATATTAGGCACCACCTAATTCTGATTTTGATCGTCAGCGATAATCTTAAAAGAGGAGAAACTGTTGTGTCTGTCATCTTATTTCTTGCAGGATTGAAACTTCTAAACTTCTTTGTTACCTATAAAAGAAAAAGATTAAAACTTCTATGCTGCTCCTTTTTGTAGCAATTTGTTGTGCTTGATTTGTTTTCTGTTTATACTAAATGTCCTTGCAACCCTAAGTAGTATGTTCAGTTCTCTATATGGAAAATAAATTTCATTGCCAATTGTTTCAACTACAGAATGCGGGGAATGAAGCATTTCAATCTGGGAGGCATACAGAAGCAGTGGGGCATTACACTGCTGCAGTCTCAACCAGTATTGAATCATGTCCTTTTGCAGCCATTTGTTTTTGCAACCGTGCTGCTGCACACAAAGCTCTGGGCCAAATTGTTGATGCCATCGCAGATTGCAGCCTAGCTATAGCTCTTGATGGAAGTTACTCAAAGGTTGGCCTTTAAAGCCTACTATGCGGGGTGGTAGCCTTATGTTTTCAGTTTATTTTGGAAAAATGGTTATTACATGATTCTTTAAAAAAAAAAATATTTACTCTTTATTTCTGTCAATGACATCATCATCTTCATCCTCTTCTCATGGATGACAGTTTGGTGGTGAATATTTTACTGCTTAACGGCATGGATAATTCCTTACATAGTGCGTTTGGAAACCACTATATTAAAGGACAAAGTAATTTATGCTAATTTCTTTACTATTCTGAGTATTATCTAGTTTGATGATATTGCTTTCCCAGTTCTGAAGTTTCTTTTGGTATCAGTTTCTTGTATCACCGCAACAATTTTATGTCCTTCTCTGATGATGATTTTATCAGCACTTGGATTTAGTTAATGCTAAAGTTTTGAATCCAGAACTGGTTTTGTGGAAGCTAATACGAGGCCTTGATTTAGTTGTGGACTAGTGGAGACAGAATCTTATTTGGGACAATTAAATACGCTTCATGAAGATTCTGAGATCCAATATGATTTTTGTGTGAGATTTGGGAGGGCATGTGTCATTGTCTTCTAATTCTTGTTTTTCTAGGTAGAAAAGAGCTAGATGGTGATGCCCTATGTTACATGGAATTGGATACTGAGTGTTCGGAATGAGGATACGAGTGTTTGGAATGAGCAAGTTGATTCTGGTTGGTGACGTGATGGATATTGGCTGTTTCCCTAGGATTTTAGGGTGTGAAGTCGGAAGTCTCTTTTCCTCCCAATTTGACTCAATGCCAATGTCACCTTCACCTCCCAATTTTAGTTTTAAACTTTCTTTTTATGTTTTCTTGAAGTGGTATGAGATGTTTCCATTGATAGGGACAAGATATGGCTACGCAGTTGGAAAAGTTCAACTCTTAAAGGTAGAAGGTGAACTTGGATTTTAAGTGCTCTTTTAGTTTTCTTGTTTTACTTTGCTATTCAAGTACCTTCCTCCACTACCCTCACCTTGTAAATTAACAAGGGAGCTTCCTTTTTGGAGGATTTAGGAAAGTTAAAAAAAGTATAATATTGTAACTGGAATTATAGTCGTAACTCCAAAGATGTAGGGGTCACATTAAACTTAGTGATAATAGTGCTCTTTTGGGTGTGGAACCTTGGGGATATGCCCAGGAGAGAGCTTGCTGAATGTTGTGGCTTACAATATTGGTGCTTTTTGAGTTTATTTTATATTTTATTGGGTTGTTTTGTAATTATCTATGTGTGACTCGTATATATATATTGTGTGGGGTGTATAGGCTATTTTAAAGCCTCTTCATTCTTATCCTAATTTTCTATTATTATCTCTCTTTTGTTTTTATCTTCTTCTCTCATTTCAACCGTAAATCACTATTTTATAATTTTACTTGGTATTAGAGCAATTCGGTCCAACCTTAGAACACACCGAAAAACTCTAAGCATCGTTGCAAGTTGATTGTGGCAGGCTGATGTCATCATTCGTATGATGACTTCAGCATGACATTAGCCCTTGTACGGACGACGATCGCACTAAGATTCGTCTTGGTCTCATGGTATTTGTGGTGATTTTTGTGATTTTTTTTTGAAGTCGTTTGGTAGTTCATTCGATTTTTTGAATGTTTTGCGACTTCTCGAAACCCTATTGTGAGATTTGGAAATTGCGATAAAAGTTGTGATTTTTGATGGTTGGATCTCGTCCTCAAACCAAAAATCATAGTTCGAGACAGATTAGTGCTCAGTTTGATGATTCAAAAGGTTTCTAATCGATATCGTTGACTTTTGAAACCCTAGCTCCTATGAAGCACAGATACGGACATTGACACGGACAATGAGACACGACGATTTCTAGTGGCAACTCCAGAAATTTTAGTAGGTGAGGTCATTCACAAAATTAAACTCCCATTTAATATAATGGTTTTATTAATTTATTATCGTATTTATAAAAAATAAAATAGCGATAAGTTATTTTTGTTTGAGATATATGTTTATTTGTTAGCTTATTTTGAATATTGATTGTTTAAAAGAATTGGACATGTTTTTTTTAAAGTTTTTTTATACAATAACAAATTTTTTTTTTGGAGAATGAAATTTTAAATTGAATATTATTTCGTCTTTTTGTTCTTCCATGTTACTCTTGAGATTGTTGTCTAAAGACAGAATAAGCTACTTATGCTACTTAGCCTTAACTAATTTTTATCATAAATCTTAATGGCTTATTTAATAACTTATGACTTAATAAATCACTTAACTGAAACTAAACATTTTTCACTTATTTTATATGATAATGATTTTTGAACTAAACATTACTTAATTACATTGCTTGGAGAAAAATTATTCAGTGGTCTTATTAAAAGAATATTCACAAAGAACCTCCAAAAAAAGATAAAGAAAAAATAAAAAAAGTAAAGAAAATAACTAGAAAAGTGATGGAGAAAAAGGTAAATAAAAAATCTAAAATGGTAAAAGAAAAACCGAGGAAACAACTAAACTAGCCATTGTTATCAAATCATTCAAAGACTTGAAGTAAGCAAAAACCAGAAAATAGAAAAAGAGGGGAGAAGAAGAAGAAAGAGAAGAAGATGCAGACAAGTAGAATGAAAAATAGAGAGAGAAGCCGCCAAAAAATAGAAAGAAAAAAAGGAGAGTGCTTACTTAGAGGGCGATTGAAGGTCGTTGGTAATTGTCGCTAATGAGATTGAGGTTATCGGTGGTTGTCGAGCTCACTAGTGAGGGTTGCAGTGGGTAGTGAAGATGAGAGGCAAAGTATTTCTTCAAACTGTTCGCTGAGACTCTTAGGTTTTTTTTATTTCATTGTCGAGTTTGGCATGTCCAAAATTGGACACGCGTGTCCCTCGGCGTGTCCGATTGGAATTTTTAAGAAAAAATAGGACACATCACATAGCGTGTTCGACACGTGTTCCAGCTTTCCCCACTCGTTGTGTCAAAACATAAACAGGCATTTCTTTTCCCTTTGATCCCTCTTCCCTCGATCTTCTTAACCTAGCCTTTCCTTAGTCAGGCCTTTGACTGAGAGTAGTGCTTATCAAGATCTAGAAAGAAATGATGGCTTTCCTGTACACCTAGTAGATGTTTGTTCAGCGTGTCCGACACGGCTACGATCAGAGGTGTAATTTGGGCCCGGCCTGCCATCTCCTAAGCCCGACCCAAATCCAATGGGCTCCTACCAAATTTTGGGCTGGGTCGGATTTTTTGGGAGGGGTAGGCTCAGCCCCAGTCTTAGGGGTATACGGGCCTAGACTCAGGCCTCGGGTTGAGCCATGTGCGGGCCTGGATGGGCTTTTTGAAATTTTTTTTTTCGAATTGTATTTAGTATATAAATTATTTATTAGTTTATTACTTTAGTTTATATGTTACTATAAGTTATTATTACATATAAGTTACTAAAAGTTATTATTATTTATAAATTATAACTTATTAGTTTACTTATTAGTTATTAACTTATTATAAACTAAAGTTTATTTATAGTTTATAAGTTATTAGTTATTATAAAATGTAAACTAAAATTTATATATTACTTTATAGTTTATGGTTTATAATTAATAAGTTATTAGTTATTAGTTTACAAGTTATTATAAGTTATTATTACTTTTGTTTATAAGTTATTAATTATAAGTTATTATTATTTATAAGTTATTACTTATTACTTATTAGTTTATAAGTTATTATTACTTATAAGTTATTATTTATGAGTTATTATTATTTGAGTTTATACCAGGGTTCTAAATAATAGCCATTACGTAACGGATCGGCCGTTACGTAACGGTATCTTCAAGGCCTGATCCCGTTACGCTTGAAGATATCGGTTGCAAAGAACATCGCTGCTGTAACGCCCGTTACACCCGTTACGTAACGGGTAACAGTAGTGTATCGGCCTGTAACGGCCGTTATAGACCCGTTACAAACGATACGGGGACCGACACAATGACAACTGAGAGAAGTGAGAACGCACCTTAGATCCCGAACATCTTCGAAGCTTCTGTCGAATCATCTTGATTTGCGAATCTAAGGTTCCAGTGCCGACTAAGTGCAGATCTAGGGTTCCTGGCTTCCAGCGTCGATTTGGATTGCCGATCATGCTGTTGGAGTTCAATTGGAGGTGGTGTTCCGTGTTCGAAGTTGCGCGTTGATTGGAGAAGTCGATTGGAGTTGATCGGAGAAGTTTGAAGCTGTGCGTGAGAAGTCGAAGTCGAAGTCGTGGAGAGTACTGGTCCTACTAGAGAAGTCGTGTTCTACTGGAGAAGTCATGGATGACCGACGACGTGGAGTATTGGGTTGTTTGGCTTCGATGGTGTTTGGCTTTTCTTCATTATTTGTTTTAATTTGTAAGGTTTTTTATCATTTTAATTGGAATTTAAATTTTAATAATAAATTGTTTATATCTTTATTTTGCTTTTTTAATAATTTTTTTTAATTTATCATCTTATTATTTATTATTATTATATGTAATATTTAAATTATGTGTATACATTACTTCACTTATATTATATAAAATAAAAGTAATATAAATATTTATTATTTAGTATAATATTTTTTATTTAAGTTGAATTATTCAGTATATAATATATGGTATAATATTTTAATATTATACAATAGTTTAATAATTTAAAATTTAATATTGTTATTATATAAT
>JAOTRH010129579.1:0-46085 GCA_034768845.1 Heliamphora exappendiculata | reverse complement strand
GACCGAATTTTTTCATTTTAAATTTGCCCATTATTCTTTTACCAAATTCTCAAAATTTAATACACTTAAAAATAACTGCAAATGTTAAAATAGTCTTTTTAACTTTAAAAAAAAAACTTCCCACTACAATTAACCAACTTTTCGGTCTCCACCTGATCCTATGGTTATCAACTCTCCCTCTTCGAAATTATATATTATTTTGTGGGTTCACATGTTTACTTTAAGAGATATCGGCCTAGAGTTTGAACCACCAACCAAATATCTATATAATACAGGGTTAGTTTTGTCAAAATATTTATGATATATTTTCAAATCAACGGTAAAGATTATGTTTTCACCCAAATTAAAATGTCATCCAACGATTTATAATACTCTTCCTGCTACACATTTATACTTGTGTGTCTTTCTCTCTCTTTACTTTCTCATGAGTTTCCAATTCGTATGCTTTCACTTTTTGTTTCTGCAAGGATTTCTCTCTCTTTTTTCACTTTTTTCGCTGTCATCACCACACCACGACCATCGTCGGTGCACCACCGCTTCCGTCACCACATTCCATCACTAAAAGAACTTACTGCCGTCATCGTTTAACCACAAGTAAGTTCTCTTTTTCCCTCCCACTTTCTCTCTCTGTAAATATGAATATTTCTCTGTAAAATTTGAAATTTCGCCCCCACCTACTGGATTCCATGTCATTTAGCATGTACATATGAGGCTGGTGGTTGAATTGTTCTTGTTCTTTTTGACATTAGATCCTGATTTGAAGCGCTGTAAATTTTCGAGTTTGTCCATTAAATTCAATTTTATGGGGTTCTTTTAGCGACTTTGTTTCATGCGTATGTTTCCGGTAATGGTCTGTTTGTTTATTGATCAGTGGAGTGGTTATCTATTTCTTTTTTTTAATTAGTTTATGCTATTGATTTCAAATTTAAAGTTTTAAATGTATGCATAAAAAATTAGAATAATTTTAATTGAGCGGTGATTTTATTGTTGGATCCATGCAGAACCTGTGTATATTGCGTTGATTAATTTTATTACAAATTATTTGGTAAACGATCAAACTGTTAAATTATTCGAAAAATAGAAAATATTTTATTAATTTTTTTTAAAGTTTAATATTTAGAATAATTATCTATGCATTACACTTTTTTTTCCTAATTTAATGTATTTCAGTATGAATTATTTATAGTAATATAAAAGTTTTAAAAAATTATTAAAATGCATAAATAATTTTAAAAATAATAATAATAATAATACTTTTAAGCATGGCCAATACTTAGTATATGAACATGGGGTAGGAAGAGGTCAGGTGGCAATCGCTCAAATGTTTTCCCTAATCCAAACTGGAAATCCTCAACATGAGGAATGCCCGCGTCTCATTTTGAGTTGTGGGTCATAACGAGCTAACCGTTACGTTCCTCTATTGCTAATTTTAATTCTATATTTACTATTTTTTTTAAAAATAATTCGAAAATCAAGGGAGGTAAAAAGCCTTAACAGCTACCCATCCAACCCGGGATGCTATGCTATTTAGTTTTTAACATAATAAAAATGCATAATAACAGATTTACCTCGTAAATGACAAGTTTCTCCGATTCATCCTCTTCTTCCTCTTCTAAAGCACAGCTCCTCTCTGCTGCATCTACAATGTTACTCTGCTCATTCAACACGCGAAGCTTTGTGTTTGGGATGAGTAAAAAGCGGCATATATGTGAATTCCCGGAAATGTAGGGGCTGATTAAGTTGAAATATACATAAGAAGCGCCGCCAAAGTAAGGTACCACCAGCAAGAGGATAGCAATTCCCTTTGCATAAGGCCAAAAGGGGAGCCTGAGAAGGCATACAAGCAAGCAATGATAATCAGTCAGCGGGGCGGGAGTGTTTTGTAATCCATTTCATAGTAATGTTAGTTTTCTGCTATTAATTTTAAGTATAAATTATAATTTTTTTAAATATTAATAATTTTTATTATAAATTATAATTATTTTTTTATATTTTAATTATAAATTATTATATTTACTAAGTACTTACAATTTCTACTACGAATTATATTCATACAACTAAGAGTTTGTTTAGTTTTTTGTATTTATTTTTGATATTTTTTATTTTGTTTGGCTCTTTCTCACCAGAGAAATCTCCAAAGCAAAACATTTCCGTCCAAGTAAAATTAAAAAAAGAAATTAATAAAGACAAAAAAAAGTGATAAAAAGCCTATTAAGGGATTTTTTTTAATTTGTGGTCAAATATTTTTATTTTTTTAATTATTTGCACGAAATGAATCTAAAAATTATACTTATTTAGACTAATGTCAAAAAATACACTTAAAAACAAATGTATAAAAAAATTAAACCAAA
This sequence comes from Heliamphora exappendiculata, assembly GCA_034768845.1. Lineage (NCBI taxonomy): Eukaryota > Viridiplantae > Streptophyta > Magnoliopsida > Ericales > Sarraceniaceae > Heliamphora > Heliamphora exappendiculata. The sequence goes on along the minus strand of JAOTRH010129579.1, from coordinate 43,734 downwards.
CGCAGGCTTCCAACGGATGTTAGGTTTCACCGGAAAATAATTTTTTTTATCATTTAAAAAAATATAAATTTATTTTTTTGATTTTTCATTATTTTTAATTAGTTTTTTTTAACAGTTATTTTTATTACTTGAAAATTAAAAAGTAAAAATTTTATACCGAAATTTTAAAATAAATAAAACAGAAAAATATATTCCCGATGTCCCAGAGATTACACTGAGCATGCACAAATTTGACTTACATTCTCGCATTCACAAAGAAGCTAAGCCACAATAATGAAGCTTTTTCCCTAAAAAAAATCTTCATATTACAGAAATTAACAATAAAATAAAAAATATAAAATAAAAAATATAAAAAATTACCATGCTAGAAGCTTTGCAAGCGTGATCTCCAAAATTGCTGCAACAGAACACAAAACCCAGTAGGCGAGACATGCTTCATAATTCGAGCCTTCACTACTCTCCATTGCCCGGATCGAAGCGCACCTATTTCCAGTAAATCATGCAAATCCAAAGCCAAATCCTCACTAAATTCAGTTCATGTTTTTACTTTAACAAATCAACGCACAAATTTGAAGAACACAGTTTCGAAAACAAAAATTTCCAACTTGAAAAGGACTAATCAGAGAGAGCTACTCACAGAGGACACAACAGGGTAAAAGGCGGCCTGCAAATCATCGAAGAAATCAAAATGTGAATCGTTCGAACATTCGAATCAAATCATTGAAACATTTCGAGAAATTATGATCCAGTGTTCTATAATCGAGATCGAGACTAGATCAAATGAGAATAGGTAATAAATCGGGGAAACGAAAAGCCATCGAGGATCGACTGTACCGAATTGAAAACAGAGCTTCGAAAACCTAAAATGGCGGAAGAGGAGAAGAGAGGAAGCAAGAGATGGCGTACCAAGCAAGAACATTGAAGAATCTGAGCATCATCTTGAGGCGCAAATCATAAGATTGTCGATTTTTCTTCTTGCTTTGCTGCAATCGTCTTCGGATGTGCTAAGTATTGAGATTCTTGTTATCATTAAAAGCTATTGGGGAAGCAGCGGAAAGAAGCAATCAAATTATCAAAAACAGTTTGGACTTTGGAAAAGAGAAGGGAAAAAAGACTAGGCGACGACCGGGGGCAGTGGGAAGTCTAGCAGGCGCAAAATAAGGAAGGAATGATTGCCGACGTGGGAGGGAAGTCAAGGGCCCGCAAAAGTTAGGGTTTGCAACTTAAAGTCTAAGTTTAAAGTTTTTTACTTAAAATTGAGTTTAAAACAAATAAATTTGTATTTCTTTAGTTTATCTGTAGACTATTATTAAACTATTTTAAAACGTAAAATCTCAATTAAATACTATTTTAAAAGTTTATTAATTTATAATTTTATCAAAATAATAATATAAACTTATTAAAAATATATTTTATTTATCACTGAGACCTTAAATTTAGCTTGTGATAGATTAATAATAGAAGAGTAATCCTTGACATGAAATTTAATTTTTTCTAACAAGTTCAGATTTTTTTGTTAATATATTTTTACGAAAAACGGTCACTTGAAGATAGTAAAACAGTAGAAAGCAAAGCCAACACCTTTATTCTTTATTCATTTTACATTTTTTACTCGACCAAATGATCTTTAACATTAAGAATTTTTAGAGTCACCAATAAATACGATATGTGTTATTCTTATTGAAAAAAAGTGGATTTTGAAAATTTTAAATATAATTTTTAGTTAATTTTGAAATTAATATTTTTTGATGATTTTAAGTTTTAATTTATTTATCTCTACGAATAAAGTAATCAAAAATTTGTGATATTCAAAATCATTAATAAGTGAATAAAAAATTAACTTCAAAAGTATGTCATTAAAATTAACAAAGTGATGGTAACTAAACTCAATCCCACATTTATTATGAGAGCATTGGGTGAGCGGCTTATATAAGCCAAGGGTGACCTAAGAGGTGTACCAATTGAGGATACCCAATTTTGTAGAAGGACAAGACCTATCCAATTGTGGGCTCAACCAAAACCTCACGCGCGCGCGCTGCCATCGCCAACCGACCAAGCCGAGTATGACTCAGGCTTGGGCTCAAGTCGTGGGTCGATTCTTATCTTTTTGCAAAAAATTTATTTAATTAAAATTTTAATTTAAAGTTTAAATTATTTAAATTTTAAATTAATTATTATTGCAGCTCGGTACGACCTCTACATTTTTTAATCATAGTTCTCTCGAGAAAGTTCGAACATAACAATATTTACTGGTGTGCAAATTGCAATCACATAGTAAATAGTTGACTCAAACACATGAGCTTCAAAACGGTTTTACTTCTCAAAATTACAAGTTTTCATTCAACTCACAACTCTCAAAACGATTTTACTTCATAAAATTCAAAGTTTTCCATCAGACTTACACGAGTCTAAAAATAGTTTTCCATCCATAAAATCAAGTATTTTAACAATGCAAAATAATGTTTGACAGTTAAGAAAAAACAATAACCAAAACATCATTTTTCCACTCGGATTACATAGTCGAGAACAAAACGTTATTTTTTACTCTGATCACACAGCTGAGAAAATAATTCCTGTTGTACGGGGCGAACCCGTATATTAGATTTGTTTGATGAGTTGAACTCAGTCCGAATGAACCTGTCTATATGCCGACACCTACAAAAATGAACGAACGTGGGCTGGCCGGCGGCGTGTCGCCGGAAGCCACTCTGATGATGAAGTCAGGAAGAGTTTCTTAACAAAGAAAAATGGTGTTAGATGCCCAACTCATATTGATACGTACCAAAAGAAATATTCCCCGCTCTATTTGGTGTCTACGAGCTCTTTTCATAATGGATGACTCACTTTCTCTCTCCTCTAGCCTCATGATTATCCTTTCCCTCATGACACATAGCCCTGTAGAAATGGCTCTGCACCTGCCACGATTGTACTAGCGGCGATGTCAAACTCGTAAATCCATTCCTGTCCCATCATCATCAAGGCTAGCCTCTCGACCCGTTAACGGGGCCGAGACATGCGTAGTAAATGCCCCCTCGAACACAGCGCTTGTTGAATGGGGAACAACCGGTCGAATCACATTTAAACGTCGTCTTATCTTGATCACATCACATTAAATGTTGTATCTTTTACGTCAAATCGCATTTAATGTGTTGTCAGAACTTATTTTTATGTATCATATGCTCGGCTGCTCAGCTTCGCAACCGAACCTAGGCCGAGCCCACAATAGCCGAACTCACGGCAATATACTGAGCCTCGCTCTCTTGGGTCCTGGTGAGGTACCAGGTATGGGACCAAGACCCATTGAACTCTCCATTCGGCCCATACCCCTTCATTTGCTCCTCAGTTCTCCTCTTGCTTGGCTAGAGGGGAACTGATTCACTCATTCGTCTTTACTTTGGTTGTATTCAATGTTCCGCCACCACGCAATTGATGACATTTACTCCTTGCCACGCGTCAGTGCGCGGTTAGGTCTAAGATCGACGCCTTGCTCCTTCCCAATGAAGGATAATGATGAGCAATAATGGCGAGACGTTTTGTCTGCCTGAGACGACGGCTGGCGTTTGGATTCTTTGAGAGAGATCCTATAAAATGGAGTTTGTTGCTGTGACTTTCCTTTCTTTCGAAATCCATTGTCTCAGAGCCTCTCTTCTTCGATATTCTCCCTTCTCTCAGCCACCCATTGCCATCGTTGATTCTGGGGAATATTCCGACCACCATCATTCCCACCATCTTCTTCGATAATCTACGTGGGTTTGGGTTAGTTGACCCTCGAGTCCTATCTCCCCTTTCCCCCTCTTGTTTTCTATTTTAGACCTTGTCAGGGCCCGTAAAGAGAAATTCGTAAAAGAAGTAAACACCCCCACTGCCTTAGCAGCCTTTAGGACCCGTTACTGTATTCCCCTGTTTGTTACACTTCATTATTGTGATTTGGATGTCTCCGGCTCTCCTTTTCTTCCTCGGGGAAATGAGGTGGCTTTTCCCATCACCTCCGTTGTGGAGGCCGGGGTCCGCTTCCCTGTCGACCCCCTCCCCAGGGAGATTCTTACCACTTGCCGCCTTACCCCTCATCGGGTTTCCATTAATTTCATAAGAATAGTCATAGGAGTGGCCAAGATCAATCGTTGGTACGATCTGAATCTTGGCATTCCTGAGATTTTTCATAGCTATACCATCGCTTGCAACGATGGTACCTACTATCTCCGCCAGAGGAGCGTTGTCCAACAAATAGTGTTTGATCTTCCAGAATCGGATAAGCACGACGATGATTACATTCTAGTGAGAGGAGATTTCGAGTTCCTGCCCAACCATGCTGGACGTGCTGGCCGGTCGATTCCAAGGGTCCCAGGGAGTCCAGGTCGGTTCGGCTTGCTTCTTTCTTTGTTGTTCCTCCCCTTTTTTTTATTTAATGCATATGTTGTTCCTTTACTCTATTCATTGTTTCCTTCTTCGTCTTTTGCAGCCGCATCTCTAGCCAAACAAAAGAAGCAGCAAGCCAACTTCGACGAAGTTCAGCGTTGCCTACAAATCAGAGAGACCCGTTCGACTGCTGACTTGCTCGACTACGTGCTGAGCTACAGAAGGAATATTCCACCAGCCTTACCAGCATCCCCCCTCAGCAAGAAAACTGAGAAGAGGAGGAAGACATGCCGCGCCTAAGAACATTTGATTTGAGATCGACGGTGCTCAGTCGGGGCTTGGCAACCACCTCGACCACCCCTTCCATCAGGATTTTGGATCCTCTACCACCTCCTCCCAGAGAGTTACCCCCGAAAATCCCTCCACCCCCTCCTGTGTTGGCCTCGAACCCGACCATCGAGCAGACGACAACTGGTGGTGCTGCTCGGCCTCAATCATCATCTCCTCTAGAAGCGCGCCCCTTTCAACACCGATGCTTGGTTCGAGGAGACAGCATGGCCATTGCCGAGATGACGCCGCCTACGGTGGATGGGGAAATCGCAGCCACTGCTCTTGCCTCTTGGCTGCCAGAGTTTATCGTGTAAGGCCGTCAACTCAATGTTGGCAATTCTTTTAAGACTGACAGTGTTACCGAGTGCCTTGCTAGGGGAATGGCTTTGCCCCTCGACATTGCCAACCATTCAAGCGTAAACCCACATTCCCTCTTCGAAAGAGTGTATTAGTTCGGCGTTGGGGTAAGCAACCCTGCAACCATAGTGCCACCCTTTTTTTACTTATATATATTGAATTCTTTGATATTCATTCCACGTGCTTTTGTGGTCAGCAACTACAAGCCGTGACCGTGCTTCATGATCGATTTTTTGAGGTCTCAAGGGAAACCAAGAAGCTTAGAAAAGTGCTCACACAATCCACCAAACATGCCAAGAGCTTGGAAGTGGATCTAGCTCGTAGTACCTCGGCCCTTTAAGGCTTGTAGGCTCGACTAAAGGTAGCCAAGGAGGAGGAGAGGAGGGCAACGGAAGAGGTGAAAAAGAAAAAGGAAGAGGAAGCCACAATAATTGCTGCCAACGCCGAAATCTGGTCCTCCATTGCTGCTGCTCAAGCCGAGGCGGAGACATAGAAAAAGATAGCTGCTGACCTCCAAGCTTCCAAGGAAGAACGCGACGACATGCTCTGGCAGCAAGGGTGGGATGAATGTGGTGCCCACTTGGCCAATCAAGTGCAGGAACTCAAGACCGAGCTCCTCGCCCTTGGTTACAAACAGGGCTTGGAGCGGGCGGGTGTTCCTTGGATTCCCTCCTCTGCAGTGAGCCCCCAACAGACGCCGACGCTGCTGCTGCCGCCGACGAGCAAATTGCCAAGGTAGATCATTCCAACCTCAAGGTCCCTCCAGAACTGCCACTTTCTTATCCAAGAGATATGCAGGATACGGCTACCAGCCGTCATACCTTCGACGGGGAGGAAGTGGTAGAAATCCCTAATGACGGCTACGAGGAGAGGGAAAAGGAAGGAGGCCGATCGGACGTGGTGAACGAAGCCCAGATACGAAAGTACTTTTTGTTTGTTTTTATTTTTTACTTTTCTTTAAAGTTCGGGGAATCGGCCATTTTGCTTATGTAAGGCCGCTCCCCGTATCATGTACTGTCCTTAATGAAGTGAAATATATTTTCGGTTCCTGTATGTTGTATCCCACTTCATGGATTATTTAGTAACCCAGGAGGTCTGAACACTTGAGAGGGTATTCTGGGAGTTGTTCCAACTCCTGAGAGAATGTTGTATCCTCAGGCCGAGCTGGCCTCCTTCAACGAGGGGTTATTAGAAATCCTGGGAGTTGTTCCAACTCTTAAGAGGATGTTCTATCCTCAGGCCAAGCTGGCCTCCTTCAACGAGGGGTTATTGAAAACCCTGGGAGCTATTCCAACTCTTGAGAGGATGTTCTATCCTCAGGCCGAGCTGGCCTCCTTCAACAAGGGGTTGTTGAAAACCCTGAGAGTTATTCCAACTCCTGAGAGGATGTTCTATCCTTAGGCCGAGCTAGCCTCTAGAAACCCTGGGAGTTATTCTAACTCCTGAGATGATACTCTATCCTTAGGCTGAGTTGACCCCGTTCAACGAGGGGTTATTGGAAATCCTGAGAGTTATTCCAACTCCTGAGATGATGTTTTATCCCCAGGCTGAGCTGGCCTCCTTCAACGAGGGGTTGTTGGAAACCTTGGGAGTTGTTCTAACTCCTGAGAGGATGTTCTATCCTCAGGCCAAGCTGGCCCCCTTCAACTAGGGGTTATTAAAAACCTTGGGAGTTATTCCAACTCTTGAGAGGATGTTCTATCCTCAGGCCGAGCTAGCCTCTAGAAACCCTGGGAGTTGTTCCAACTCTTGAGATGATGTTCTATCCTCAGGCCGAGCTGGCCTCCTTCAACGAGGGGTTATTAGAAACCCTGGAAGTTGTTCCAACTCCTGAGAGGATGTTCTATCCTCAGGCCGAGCTGGCCTCCTTCAACGAAGGGTTGTTGAAAACCCTGAAAGTTGTTCCAACTCTTGAAAGAATGCTCTATCCTTAGGCCAAGCTGGCTCCCTTCAACGAGGGATTGTTGAAAACCCTGGGAGTTGTTCCAACTCCTAAGAGAATGTTCTATCCTCAGGCCGAGCTGGCCTCCTTCAACGAGGGGTTGTTAGAAATCCTGAGAGTTGTTCCAAATCTTGAGAGGATGTTCTATTCTCAGGCTGAGCTGGCCCCCTTCAACGAGGGATTGTTGAAAATCTTAGGAGTTGTTCTAACTCCTGAGAGGATGTTCTATCCTCAGGCCAAGCTGGAGCATTAATATTAGATACGTTAATCGTAGAGGGCAAAAAGAAGATCCTATTGTAATAAAATAGGTTCCTTTCATTATATCCACACATCAACAAAGTAGGTCTTTCATCCTTTTAGCAGCAATATAGTGCAAGTGGTACAGTACTTAGTGGTAAAAAAACCCTTAAGTTAGTCGAATTCCACAGCCAAGGGACTTGCTTCCCTTCTGCGTCTTCAAGATAATAGGCACTGGGACCCACGACCATTTTGACTCGCTATGGTCCTTCCCAATTCGGTTTAAGCTTCCCTTCCCTTGGTATTTTTGTATTGCCCATCACTTCCCTTAAGACCAGGTGATGATATTCTTCCATACGAATTTTTTCATGTTTGACTCCCTTATGTTGGCGAGTGGCTCTGCTTCTATCCACTTCGTGAAGTAATCCGTTGCCGCTATCGTGAACATTTTATTTTCAAACGCCCTAGGGAGAAGACCGACGATAACTAACCCCCATTGCGCGAACAGCTATGGGCTCGTTAGCGGATTTAGCTTCCCCACGGGTTGATGGATAAAAGGGAAAAATAGTTGACAATTCTCACATCATTTTATGTATTGTTGGGCATCTTTTTGCGTATAGGGCCACTAATATCCTTGAAAAATTGCTATATGGGCAAGTGATCGTCCCCCCGTATGACCTCTACAGATCCCATCGTGGATCTCATAGAAAAGGTCTTCTGCTTGGGTGGGATGTATGCACAGAAGATACGGTCCCGTGTCAGAATGACGATACAACTTGTTCGTTTGAGAGAGCCAAAATCGAGCCGACTTTAGCCTAACTTTGTGTGCCTGCTTCTTCTCGATCGGTAGTATGCCGTGTTTTAAGAATGAGATAACTGGGTCCATCCAAGATGGTGAACGTTCCACTGGGAGGGCCTCCCGTTACTCATCGTTCGAGTCATGTATGCACGAAATCGGGAGGAACTGCACTACCACTGTCCTTTCTCCATTTCCTATCGTCGTCAAAGCGAGATTGGCTAAACTATTCGCATAGCTGTTATTGGCTCGGCCTATGTGCTGTATCTTGATCGTCGTGAATTGTCCCATGAATTCCACTGCCCTCTTAAGGTATCTGGCCATCCGGTCATCCTTTGTCTCATACTCATCATTTAGTTGGTTAACGATGAGTTAAGAATCGCTAAAAACTTCCAGCGCAGTGACGCCAAGCTTTTTCACTGCTTCGATCCCTGCTAGCAAGGCCTCGTATTCGGCCTCATTATTTGCAGTGGTGAAACCCAGACGTAAGGCTTGTTTTAATACCTGGCCATCTGGGGATGTGAGAACCGTCCTCACTCCTGACCCTCGGTTGTTTGATGACCCATCCACATGCAGACTCCAAAGTTCCTCTAAACTAGGCAGTTCGAAGAGTTTGTCCACTTGCTCTTCGTTCTCCTTTCTTGTAAATTCAGCAATGAAATCAGCCACAACCCATTTGGTCATCCTTCCTGTTAAGTCAGCCTTAGAGAATACGACTTTCAACGGATATTTGGTGAGCACAATGATAGCGTGGGCTTGAAAGTAATGCTGTAGCTTCCTTAACGCAATGACCAACGCGTAGGCGAGCTTCTCTAGTGGTAGGTATCTCGTTTCTGCCCTTGAGAGAGTGTGGCCGACATAATATATGGGCATTTGCTATTTTTCCTCTTCTCTTACAAGCACCACGCTAACGGCATGCGAGGACACTGCCAAGTAAAGGTATAGCACCTCTCCTTCTTCGAGAGTAGAAAGTAGAGGTGGAGAGGTTAAATATGTTTTCAATTCGCTGAGAGATCAATCACATTCTTCGTTCCAGCAGAATTTCTCTCCTTTCTTTAGTGTAAAAAAGAATGGTCTGCACTTATTCGGAGCTCGGCTGATAAATCTGTTCAAGGTAGCTATCATCCCTATTAATTTTTGTACTTCTTTCATAGAGTTCGGCCTTTGGACTCCTAGGATAGCTGTAATCTGATCTGGAATGGCTTCAATCCCTCAGTTAGTAACTAAGAATCCAAGGAATTTTCCCGATCCGACTACGAACATGCATTTGGCTGCGTTTAAAAGTAGGCGATGAACTTTGAGAATGTCGAAGATACTTTGGAGGTTGGCCAAATGGTCCTCCTTCTTTTTGGACTTTACCACCATATCATCTATGTAGGCTTCCATCTTTTTTCCCAAAACTTCAGCAAACATCTTTGTGATCATTCGTTAGAAAGTTGCCCTGGCATTTTTTAGGCTGAACGACATGACCTTGTAACAGTAGGTACCTTTGAGGGTAATGAACGAGGTCTTCTCTTGATCGTGGTACCTCATGGAATTTTGGTGGTAGTCCTAATATGCATCTAAAAAACTCATGCGTTGATGCCCTTCCATTGAGTCCATGAGTTGATCAATCTTTGGGAGAGGAAAATTATAATTTGGGCAAGCTTTATTTAGGTTTATGAAATCCACACACACCCTCTATTTTCTCGCATTTCTTCTTAACCACCACCATGTTAGACAGCCAGTCCGGATATTGAACCTCCTTAATCGCCCTTGCTTTCAGCAGTCTCCCCACTTCTTCGGCCACGACTTCGGCGTGATGTGGCGCCAAGTGTTATATCTTCTGCCTCATCGGCTTGGATGTGGGATTAACATTCAATGCGTGAGAGATGTAGGTAGGGTCAACGCCTGGAATCTCGTATGGGGTCCAGGCGAACACCTCTAAGTTCTGACGCAACACATGGAGCAACTCTTCTCTCTCATGATCAGCCAAGGCGAAGAAAATGAGAAAAAATCTTTCCTCATCATCATAGCTGACTCTAACTGTCTCGAGTTCTTCTATGGCCTTATTTTGGGCTTCCCTTCCAACATCCTCTAGGGTGGTCACGTCGCTTGACTCAATAATTTTCACCTCGTTGGCCTGCTCCTCAGTCTTCAAGGCCGTCATGAAACAATTCTTGGATGTGGTATGGACCCCATATACAACCTCAACTCCTCCTGCTTTGAGGAACTTCAACATCTGGTGATCTGTAGAGCGGACGGCCTTTAACTCGTGCAACCACGTTCGGCCCACAATGACATTGTAGGCCAAGAGAGCATCAACAACCAAAAAGTTTACTGTGAGTTCGGTCATTCCAACTTCCACTAGCACGACGACCCTCCCCACAGGCCAAACTGGCTGGGAGTTGAAGCCAATGAATGGAGTCTGAGACGGGGTTAGGTCCCTATCTCACAGACCAAGCTTCTTAAATAGAGCAAAGTACATTATCTTGACCGAGCTTCCCTGGTCGACCAACACTCATTTTACTTCAAAGCCCATAAGATTGAGGGATATTACCAGAGCGTCATTGTGCAGATGCTGCACCCATTCCAAATCCTCATCCGAGAACAAAATTTGCCCTTCACATTCGTCCAATCTCGGCCTCTTGCTTGCTACCATCTATACCTTCATGACTTCAGTAATGTGCCCAAACCTCTTCATCTATCTTCGCATGGTATGCTTCTGCTCTGCCTCGGCCACTCCATGAATTACACTGATGACTCCATGGTTCACCAACCTACGCGAGGGGTCGGCTTTCACTATGGTGGGAGTTCTTAGCCTCTCTGCTTCTTCTAATAATTCCTTCAGATGCCCCTATTGCACTAGATCCTCTAAATGTTTCTTAAAGGGTCGGTAATCTTCTGTCTTATGACTCCACTCCCGATGATAGGAGCACCTCCACCTGATGCCCCTCTCTATTGACGATTAGACGATCGAATCTGGCAATCTTTCAGGCCACTAAAAATAGGGTCTATCCTTGATTTAGGGTAAAATTTTGTGAATGGACTCTTTGAAGACTGCATTCACGGCTCCCGTGGAGTTAGCTCCTAGTATAATTAGTGTTTTCGGTGGCACGCCCCTTGGCCTTTTGCTCGCTAGTGCTGGGCTCGATCTATCCTTGAGGTGGTTTTTTAGTAAGGGAGATCCTCAACTTTCCTCCCAGTTGGAGTCCGTATTTGAACGAAGTGACTGCCAGCTCCTCGTTGCAATTTTCAATGTCATTATACACTTCTAGTGCTTTCTTAAGTAATCCCGCAACGACTCAGTTTTTCCCTTTTGCAATGCCATGAGTGAATCTATTTCTTTAGGGATCTTAGTATTCGTAACGAATCTTTCCTCGAATCCCTTGAACAAGTCCTTCCAACTCATTATGCATCGAGGTGAGAGGCGATCAAACCACCGCAGATTGGCCTCTCCTAGGCTAGATAGGAATACCTTGCACATAAGGGCGTCGTTTTCGCTTTACAACGTCATCATCTGTCTGTAATGGCTGATGTGGGTGTGGAGGGTCAGAACGATCGTCATAAGATTTGAATCCTGGTAAAGAAAAACTATGGGGTGGATCAGTTTGGTCTATTCACTCAGAAAAGGGCGTGGTGACTACTCCTTCCAAAACTTCACTTAGCTCGGCCGTGGTGTAGTATTCCGATTCCACTTCTTCCTTGCGTCCTCATGATGAATCTTTATCTCGTCTAGACTTTCTCAAGGTGTAACTGCTTCCTTCTGTACTTGAAACCACTCCTTGCTTGGTGAACTCCTTGAGAACCAGTCCCAGTCCCAAGTTGATCGTTTCCCTTCCTTCCTTTCCCCTGGGCCCGGATGCCCCTGGTCCATCAAAGTGGGAACTTCCCAAAGGGGTTCGGTGGTTCTGGCCCTGGCTCTTCAAAGTTAAGTGGAGCCTTAGGATCTCTTGCCCCATTGCACGGAGTGTGGAATTGTGGGCAAGATCATGCTCGAGAGTCCTGGTTGTTCCCTAGAGGGGACTTTTTCCTTCCCTTCTTTGGTCTCTGCGCTCTCCCTCCACACATGGTGTAGCATACTCGTCAAGGACAATGGGGACCTTTGATGGTGTTGCCATTGACAATGTTAGGGACTAAGTTCCCACATACAGCGTCAAATGTAAGGGGCAAACCTATATAATAGATTTATTTGATGGGTTGAACCCAACCCGAATGAACCCGTCTATATGTCGACACCTACAAAAATGAACGAACGTGAGCTGGCCGGCGGCGTGTCGTCGGAAGCCACTCCGATGACGAAGTCAGGAAGAGTTTCTTAACAAAGAGAAATGGTGTTAGATGCCCAACTCATATTGATACGTACCAAAAGAAATATTCCCACTCTATTTGGTGTCTATGAGCTATTTTTATAATGGATAACTCACTTTCTCTCTCCTATAGCCTCATAATTATCCTTTCCCTCCTGACACAGCACTGCAGAAACGGCTCTGCACCTGCCACTGTCGTACTAGCGGCGATGTCAGACTCGTAAATCCATTCCTGTCACATCATCATCAAGGCTAGCCTCTCGACCCTTTAACGGGGCCGAGACTTGCGTAGTAAATGTCTCATTGAACACAGCACTTGTTGAATGGGGAACAACTGGTTGAATCACATTTAAATGTCATCATATCTAGATCACATCACATTGAATGTTGTACCTTTTACGTCAAATCGCATTTAATGTGTTGTCAGAACTCATTTTTATGTATCATATGCTCGGCTACTCAGCTTCGCAACCGAACCTAGGCCGAACCCACAATAGCCGAACTCACTGTAATACACTGGGCCTCGCTTTCTTGGGTCCTGGTGAGGTACCAGGTATGGGACCAAGACCTATTGAACTCTCCCTTTAGCCCATATCCCTTGTGAGATCGAAACCCGTCTCTTTTTGAGATATTTATAAATGTCGATGTGTTCCTTTCTATATATGTATTTCTTGGTGTATGGTTTATGTTTCCAGTTGTAGAATAGCATGCTTTGTATAGGTGTTTACATGTTATGCATGCGGGGGGTTCAACTTGGTTACCTTCTTCAGTTTTCTCTCCCAGCGATGACCGCTCAAGCGGTGGTGAGCGCGCTCAAGCAGGTTGGTGGCAGAGTGTTGGTTCGAGAGGTGACCGCTCGAGCGGTGCTTGGGTGCTCGAGCGATGGTGTGGCAGGGCCTATGTCACCAAGGGGTCTGCTTGAGCAGTGATTGGGCGCTCGAGCGGTGGGTCCTGGGTGCAAAAATCTATAAGCTACAAATATATTTTTGGAGACTCAAAATATATTTTTCAAGAAAATCTCTTTCTCTCCACCTTTTCTCTACCTTCCCTCTAGCTTTCGGGGGGCTAGGGCTTTATTTTTGGTGGTTCGATAGCAGATCCTTGCTGTCGGTGACATGGGCTTCGTATCCATTTGGACATATTCTCATTCCAACGTGGTTGGATTTTGAGGCGTCGAGCTTTTAGCTCTTTGAGGTAGGATTGTAGATCCTATTGCTGTTAAAGGGTATTGTATGTAATTATACTTGCTTTCACTAGGTAAAAATGCATTAAATGTGAATTTCATGTTTTAAACCTTACTTTTGGGTAAAAAATGAGTTTCACGCCTTTTCTTGGTTTATACATGATCCGGATGTGTTAAGATCCGTGGTTTTCAAAAGGAGATTTGAAAATGAGGTGTTTTATGAAAAAAATATGTTTATGGAGGTTTGGAGTTAACCATTGGGGTTGAGTCTCAATTTTTTTAGAAATATGTTGTTACATGCTTGTAGATCTCCATGTTGATGGATTGGATCCCTTTTATATACATGCGATGTAAAACTATTTTATGAGTTTTCGTAGTTGAACTACGGTTGGATTTTGAAATATTTTTCCATAGATGTACCGTGGCAGTGGGTTTGGTTGAGTTGGGCTTCCATTGCTCCTCGGTGCAAGTCCGAAAACGTGCACAGCGTAGGTGCTCTGTACTTTCGAGTTAGTCCCCGTAAATTGAGTGTGTGTGAGTTCTTTGTACCATTGGGCTCAGGTCTCGTAAATTAAGCAGTAGGTGCTCTGTACCTTTGGGCTAGTTCCCGTAGATTGAGTGGTTCGGTTGCCTCCGTTAATGGCGTCATTATCGTAACTCCGTATAGAATTTGTCATTACCGAGCAGGCCTTGAGTGGTGACTATGGTAATGGACAGGAGTTTATAGTTTTTACCTTTGTCAGTGTGGCAGAGTCGGTACATAAGATTACATTTTATCTTTTCTACTCGGATGTGTGACCCGAGTGGAGAATTCTATGTTTTATAGCTTTCCCTTAACTGTGGCATGATATCTGTTAGGATGATATGCATAATTTCAAGGATGAACATGATAGTTTTCAAATGAAATACTTGTGGTTTTGGGAGAAAAATCTTTTTGGCTTTTGTGGTCGAGCTAGCTCCCACCATATGATTGCATAACCTACTTTACAGCTTTACTATTTTTTTCTATTGGGCTTTGGCTCACGGTGTGGGATTTTTTCTATAAAAACATTTTTAGGTGACCATGTGAAGTTGACCTAGAGGCTTGCGGTGATGGAGAGCTTGTTGTAGTTTTCCTATTTTGGACATGTACTTTTACATGTAGTGCCTGTTTCAGAAGGCTGGTTTTGTACGCCTTAAGGCAATATATTTATTCATGTATGAGAATGCATGTTTACAGTTTGTGAAAGTTGAACTGTGGAGATTTTTATCCAAATGATATTTTTTTTTTGAGTGGTGGTTTTCCAATGGCAAATCTTATTTTATCAAACGGTGTTTAGGTGGGCTTTCGCGCAACCTTGGTGTTTGGGGCGTGACATCCCTTCACCTATGTACCGACTCTGTCACACCCGAAATAGAGGTAACAACTATAGACTCTTACATGTGACCCTAGTCCTTAGTCACTTAAGACTTGCTAGGTAATGACAAGTTCTATACGGAGTTACAACAATGTAAACCACTTCGTTTACGACTAAACTGAGGGAATGAAGCACCCGACTTCTTTACGGGGATTAACCAAAAAGAACAAAACACCACATGCGCAAGTTTTCAAACTTTCACCGAGGAGCAATGGTGGCCCAATCGCACCCGCTATCCCGACACATTTATAGAATCATCTAAAAATCAACCCGTAACTCGACTACGAGAATATTTCAAACAATTACATATTAATCATATATAAAAAAATTCAATTGCCAACCGCCACATCATCCATTAATCATGGAGATCAAATAACATTTTCAAAAATATTTCCACCATTTCTATCAAAATGTTTCAAATTCGAGACTCAACCCCAAGAGTTAGCTCCAAAACTCCAAAACACGATTTTTAAGATTTTCATAAATCTACCGTTTTCAAAATCACCATTTTTAAAATAATATTTTTGAAAATCACGAACATCCACACATTCGCAACATGTAATAAACTAAGAAAAATGCAAAATATGCTTTTTATCCGAACAAGCATGGTTTAAACATAAAATACAACATTTATAGCAATTTTAACCGATAAAAAAGCGTATAACTGCACGTAGCACCCTTGAACGATAATATAGTCTAGAATCCTACCTCGTTGAGCCAAAAGCTCGACGCCTCAAAAATAAACTTGACGAAACGAGATTCCGTCTGGATAGATGCGATGTCCCTCAACACAGATACTAAGGATCCGCTGTTAGATCGCTGAAAATCGATCCCCGGGCCCATCAAAATTTAGAGAGAAGGAAGAACAAAATGAAACTTACTCAAGAAGTTAACTTTTTAAAATATCTTCCAAGAGCTTGATATTTATAGGCTCAGTCCCGTACAGGAATCCAGTCGATTGAGTCCACCACATCAATTGACTAAAAAACTATTGAAAAACCAAGAATCTTCCACCACCACAAGTCAGTCGACTGAATCTTCCAAGTCAGTCGACTGAACCACCATACAGGTCATTCAGTCGACTAAATTCACCACCTCAGTCGACTGAATCCTTACTGAAATTTTAAGAAACTTTTCCAGTGTCAACACATAGGCCCAAATATGCACCTAAAACAACATTAAGGTCAAGTGTTAACTCCAACACCATCAACACTTACACATTTCAAAAAAAGAAACGGGTCGGAGTATCACAATTCTACACCATTGGAAAATCACTCTACACGTTGGAAACTCCCTCCTCACCAATCGATTGGTGATTTGTGTTGTTGGAATTTATTAGAGCTTGGTTTCGTGTGAATTTGTCATCTAAGAGGTAGGATTAAGACTAATCGTGAACATTTGATGTATATGAGTTGTATATTTTGTGTATCTACATAAAGGCATAAAAATTTATATTTTTGGAATCCTAGGTTGGGGTTTGATGTTAAAAAATATTGAATCTTGAGTTTATGGATGATTTATATTAAATCTATCATGTTATTGTCATTAGAGAACCTTTAATTTATGAACTGAAAAGTTAGGGTTTGAATTGGGTCAAACCTTGAACAAATTGGGGCTTTTGGGTTGCTGAACTCAAATGATGAAATTAACTTAAATTTCGATAAATTAGACATTGTATTAACCTATTAGTATAAAAAATTTATGAATTTTGATGAAATGCAAGAACCATGAGTTGATGGGTTAGGAATTTTGAATAAATCATATAAATTTTTGATGAAATATGAAAATATGTGATGATTGGTTGAGGGTTTTAAATTAATTAGGCCTGAATATAAAACATATGAGAATCAAATTGTGTTTAATGGCTTAACCCTAACTGTGTTGGGTGTTGACGAGTGGAACCATATTTAGGTTGGACTCGTGTTTAGAATTTTGAAAATAACGAAATGAATGAACCGATTTGGATCTATGGATCGTTAAGGTTGGGCTCAAGTAGCTTCTCGGTGAAATATTGAGAAACTATGCAGATTGGGAGACCTACCCATCCGCTAATATCCATCAATAGGCGTTAGTTGTAGCAGATTATAGACTGCATCGCTACTTAGCGGGTTTTCCATGGCCCGATCGGTAGTAGCTATGTATAGGTTTATAAGTTTGTTTGGCATCGGTTCTTGGAATTGAAACCATTAATTGGCTTGGATTTGAAAGGCATTGGAGAATGTGTGTGTGTGCGCGCGTTCGTGTGGGCTTTTGAGAACTCGGAACGATTTGAAATTGATAAGGAAATAAAAATTAAAACTATGGTTTGCATGTAAAAAATCCGGTTATGTGAATGGAAATTTATTTAAAATGGAATTGGTTTTGGATAAAGTCTTGTTGTGCATTTCTCCTAATCTACCTCGCATGTTATACCTTTGTTCATTTTTTATTTGTTTCCTACGAGTCTCGGCTTGTGGTGTATAACCCATTTCAGGTGATAACGAAAAGAAGGCAGCCAGATGAGAAGAATGGTCGTGGAGACCTTTTGGGTTGTTTTGATAGAATTACAAACTCTTTAGAAGAATCGTTGTGAATTGATTAATGTAAATTGTAATTTTTTTTGATACATTGGATGAAAGTAATTTGGGTTGCTAGAAATCGATTTTGTAATGCCCTAAGATCATATACTCATGATTCGTATGCATGTGAGGATGTCGGGTTATTGCTTTGGGTGAAATACTTAAATTTTTGTATTGAATACCATGGTTTAAATGTTGAATTTTTTAGTTATTGTGATGTTTGGGGTTATTTCAATACTAAATGTATGTTTTAATTTCAGGTTTTTTGCTTATTGAAAATTATGTTTAAAATATGATAAAACTTGGTTTTTTTCCAACAATTAGAAAGTTTTCAGCTTTTTTCTTATTTTGTTCTTGGGTAGTCCATCGCTCGAATGGTGGTGGATTCGTTCGAGCAATCTTCGCTGGGTGAAATTCTTTGAAAAATTTGTTTAAAAAGGAATTTTGTTTGGTTTCTTTTGGGCATCGTTTTGAGCTTAAATTACCTTATATGGAGGATGGTTTTATAAGTAGGATACTCTCTTCTACTTCCATCTCTTACTAGAAACTTGAAGGTTTTGGTTTGTTTTTTAATAAAGACTTGGTCCTCCAATTTTTTTGACTCAGGTTTAATTAGGCTTTCTTTCTTAGCTATTTTGTTAGATTTTAATGTTACATTTTCGGAGCGTGACATAAAATCCATGGTAAAGAACAAAAAGCTTATTCTTCTACTTGGGATGATGAAATTGAATCAGAAGCTTTTGATTATAAAGTAAGTGAATTTGGTTTTATTGGTTCTATTTTCAAAGAAAATGATGATTTAATGGAATTTGAAATAGAAAACAAAAAAGATACTTATATAGTTTTTGAAAATTTATATCTTGAATCTATAAAACAAATTTTGAAGAACATTGATTTTAAAAAGAACATATCATTTCTAGAAAAAGAAATGAAGTTTTAAAATAGGATTTTGCTATTTCTAAAGGCAAAATTAGTGACTTAGAAGAAAAATTAAAAGCAACTAATCTAGATTTAGAAAGATTTTTAGAAAGTTCTAAGAAATTTGATAATCTACTAAAATCACAAAAAAATTATACCAATAAAAATGAAATTGGTTACATTGCAGGACTTTCAAAAATTATCAAAAGAAACCCAAGATTGTTTGATTATTATATCCTAGCAAATCATTTTCAAATATGACATTTTATTATTATTCAAGAATGGGTCATTTTTAATTTAACTATTTTGTTAGAAAACCTAATACAAAAAGACCCAAAATGAGATGGGTATCAAAAATTGCAACATGATGTTTCTTTGTAGACAATTTGGCTCTAAAAGCTGAAGCAAATAATACATAGTATCTTGAAAGTGGATGCTCAAGACACATGATTGAAGAAAAAGAAAGATTCTCTCTTTTATCAAAACACAATGAAGGCATCGTCACTTTTGGTGATAATAGTAAAAGCGAGATTACAGGTAAATGTATTATTGATAATTTAAATAAATCTCATTTTTAAAATGTTATTCTTGTTAATGGCTTAAAACATAGTTCACTTAGTATTAGTCAACTTCATAACAAAGGTACTAGACTTATTTTTTTAACAAAATCACATTGAAGTCCAAAATAAGATTACTAATAAAATTAATTTTATGGAAAAAAATCAGATACAACTTATATCGTAGATATAGATAAAATTTCAAAATTTGATATAAAGTACCTTGCAAGTTTTGAAAATGATAGCCGATCATGGCATAGAAGACATGACCAAGCAAATATGAAACTGTTAAAACAAATTTCTAAAAAAAGTTTGGTTAAAGGATTTCAAAAATTAAAAATTTCAAATGATAGAGTTTGTGAGACTTGCCAACTTGAAAAACAAGCCAAGAGGACTTTTAAATCGATAACTACAATTACTACTTCAAAACCTCTTGAGCTTTTACACATGGATTTAGTTGGTTCTATTAGAACTACTAGCATTTGAGAAAAAAAATATTTTCTTACCATGGTTGATGATTATGCTTGCTTTACGTGGGTAAGTTTTATAGCTTACAAAAATGAAGCATTTAACCATTTTGTCAACTTGATTGTTAAACTTCAAAAACAAAATGGAATTGAAATACATCAAATAAGAAGTGATCATGAAATAGAATTTGACTACTTAGAGTTTGAAGAATATTGCGACAAAAATGAATTACACCCTCAATTTTCAGCTCTTAGAACCTCTCAATAAAATAGAATTGCCGAAAGAAGAAATCACACCCTTTCTAAAATGGCTCGGACAATGTGATCGGTGCATAGAAGTGCTTATCAAATTCTCAAAAGTATGCTTTGTTAAGCCTCGATTATGTGTTTATTTATATGTTTTAGTAGTGTTTCAGTGTTAGTATAAGAAGAAGCAAGATGGTAGAAATATAGTCTAAAACGAATCAAAATCTGTTAAATGTCAATAATTCCAACGTGGAAGCTAAATGATCAAAACAACATTGTTCTTAGATTTCAGGACCCGAAGACCCGGAATCATGAGTGATAATAGCTCAAAGTTTAAGGAATTCGGTAAAAAGGTTCAATGGTGAAGCTAATAATGTTTCAAAAGAAGTTCGGCAAAAAATATGCAAAAAATATGTGAAGAAAATTGATATACCTTCACTATTTTGGTCATAAAGTTTTGTACAAAATGAAGTTTGATATGAGGCAAGAACCATTAGAATGTAGACTTTTGAGACTTCAATTTGGGCACAAGAATGACCATATTCGGAGTTCGGATGAATGAGTTATGCTCGTTTGAAGTCGGGAGAACAGAGAAGTTGTGATTTTGCAAAATTTTGTCCAAACGAAAATATGGGTGTCCAAACAAAATTAGACCAAAATGAATTTTTTTCGGGCAGAAATTAGAGCGTCTGGACAAAAAAGCTACTGTTGAAAAAGCGTCCAAACGGAATGGGAACCGTCCAGACAAAACGGGACAGTCACAATTTGATTAAAACACTGCAATAAAGGGGCGCAGATCAACTCTATAATTACAAGATTTGGGGGAATCATTCAGAAAACTTCTAAATCTTGTAAAATCTAATCTCTAAAGATTTTGAAAGCAAGTGTAGAGGCTCGAAAAGTGACAGAAAGAGAAAGACGGAGGCCCAAAAACTAGTTCTTCTTTAACTTTTCATGAATTCAAGTCGAAACATGATCGACTAATCTTCTTCTTCCTAGGGGATAATGAACTCCTAGTCGGTATTTTAGGAGTAATTTAGATTTTTATTTCAATTTAATTTGGATTCAATTCGTTGTATAATTTTAAGACGTTGACTTCTGATCAATGAGCTTTTAATTTGATTATTTATTTCCATTATTACTTTCTATGATTATAATAATGAGATCATACAACTGTTATCTGTTCTTGTTCTTATTCAAAACGTGATATATTTTATTCTTGGATAGGACGGGTCGTGCTGAGAATACTCGGACGATCTATGCCATAATCGTAGATAGGATATGCTAGATTTGGATTTGGCCTTGTACTCTTGATAATTCATGTCAATCTTGTAGTCGTGACCAGATTGAATTGAACCAATTAAAAGAAATAAAATCTAAATGAAACTAAAATATTGTCTACGGTGGATTCAAACTTTAGAAATTTTGATTATCTTTTAGAATAGTTTTTATTATTTTATTTTATTTTATTTAAATCATCCATATTTCATAATCTCAGTCACATTCTAATCCAAATTAATTTTAGATATTAGTTTGAGAATACCATAACATAGTTTATTTGTCCCCGTTAGAATGATACCTGAACTTAACCATTATTCTACCAAATAGTAATTAAGTTTAGGATTTTAAATATATAATTTGGTATGGTACGACAATGAACCAATTTTTGGTGCCGTTGTCAGGGACAAAAAGCACGGTTGCGTATTTTTAGAATAGTTTTAGTTTGTTCTGTAAGATTTGTTTTGATAGTTTAGGGTTTTCATCTATCTTTTTTTAATTAATTTTCTATTAATTAACTGGAGGTTACTCGACATTGAAGGAATTCTGGTATAGATATTGAATTCTTACCAAAGTACTGTAAGTTTTTATTAACTTTTAAGTAATTAAAAAAAAACACTCCCCAAATCCTATTCTCTGCCCCTCGCATTCTAATCCCCCCAATCCCACCATATTATTATTATTATTATTATTATTATTATTAGTTCTTCTTCTTCTTCTTCTTCTTCTTCTTCTTATTATTATTATTATTATTATTATTATTATTATTATTATCTTTCCCAAAAAAAAAAGAAACTTGTTTATCTTGAAAGCCTATCCCACCTAGTTACTCCACCTTTATTTTGGGGAATTTTTCTTTATTTTCGTCCCTATCACTCTTCCATTCCAATCCTCCACTAATCTCCATTCCTATCTTCTTCTTTTTTTAGTTTCTAGTCTTTTTATTCTTATTTATATTATTATTTATATTATTCTAATTATTATTATTACTAGTATTAGTTTTTTTTTTCTCTTTTTTCGTTTTCTTCTTCTTCTTTCTTTCTTTCATTCGTTTCTTTTTATTCTTCAAAAAATGGCCTATTTTGAAAATTATTTTGAGGGTTTTGAAATTTATGATTACATGTCATTGCGGACATTGGATACCTATTTGCAGTCTACGGCAATCAAATCTCCATCTGGTGTGATTTTTTCAACCAATATAGGCACCTTTAATGTGCACCCAAAAGTGATTTTGTTATTTTCTCATTTTTATGGTTTAAATTCAGAAAATTCATATGAGTATATTGAAAATTTTGAGCAGATTTGTTCGACTTTGAAATATTCCAATGTTAATGAGAAATTTGTCGTACTTTATTTATTTCAATATTCTTTACAAGGCAAGGCTAAGAATTGACTTTATTCTTTCCCTCAAAAGTCAATCAGGACATGGCAAGAGATGCTTAAATAGTTTTTGAATAAATTTTTCCACCATGTGAGACTCTTATTATTAAATGAAAATTTGTGAATTTTGCTCAAACAAAATCTGAGTCTTTTGTACAATTTTGAGATTGATTTACATTTTTTGTATTATCTTGCCCATGTCTTAACTATGAAACGTGGCGTCTTATTCAAAATTTTTTTTCGAAAGATCTAAATTTTGAAACGTGCAGTTTTATTGAAATGGTGTGCAGTGATGGATTTTTAAATTAAACTCCTAACGAGGCTTGGATTTATCTTGACAATTTATTTCAAAATTCACAATTTTAGAATTATGATAAAATCTGTGAAATCAATTCTCATGCTTTAAAAATTGATACAACAGAACCACTTCTAGAAATTGAAAAGGTTCAATATGAATGTGATATTTGTGCAATTTTGGGACACGTAATAAATGATAATTTAGAAACTCCAATTTCTAAATCGATGTCCACTAGTCAAATAGATGTTACAACTATAGAAAATATTAATTTGGAAAATTACTTGGAGTTGAAATGGGCATATGAGCTTACTAGTTTTCCTCGAGGGTTTTCTACATTTTTTGGTGAAATGCCATCATATGAAAAGACGCTTGAGAAACGGTTGCCAATAATTGTACATTTTCAATCTAAATTTAAAATCAGACACTTTTGATTTTTGATAATAATGAAAATATTTATGATAAGTGTCATGATCCGTAAAAAACATAACCCCCATAATAAATTTTCAAAATTTTGGACTTACCTGGATAAAGACACATGTTCTAACTTACTAATTTGTATACATGATCCTTATCTACTTAATTACAAGAAGCAAAAAAGGGTGACCTTTTTATGTTGTTTGACTGAAGATGTTAAACTTGGCTCTTTTTGGAGAAAATTCAATTTTTTCTTAATTTATGCATTTAATTTTTTTTTTAAATTAAAAAAAGTAAAAAAGTTATTTCTTTTCATTTTCTTTTATATATTAGTCCTTCTGTACTTAAATGCTTTGATATCTTTCTATTTGGATGCTTGGCACTAATATTTTTCATGATTAGTATTTGATTCAACCTTTTGATTAGGTAAATCCTCCACCTTTTTATTTTTGCCTCCTATGTCGGTGTTCCTCCAATGAGGACATTGTATAGTTCAAGTTGGGGGTAGACATTTCTGTGAGACCCTGATCCGTTTTCTTTTTCGGCGTTTACGGATGCGCGTTATGTGTTTTCGTTTGAGCATGTTTTTACTACTTTTGATGCATAATCGGGCTTGGATATGCACGTGGGGTAGGTTCCCGGGGCCGTGGGTGATTGTGGCGCAAATTTTGAAAATTAAAAAAAAAAATTTTAGAGACCTATAAATATCTAGAGTTAAATATTTTCATAAAGATATTTTTCAAAACTTCTCCAGTAAATTTCTCATTTTCTCTCAGCCTTCTCTCTAAGTTCTCGGGGACTCGAGGCTCGATTTTCAACGATCCAACAGCAGATCCTTACTTTTGGCACAGTGGGCTACGCAACCATCCAGTTAGATTTTAATTTTGGCAAAATACAATTTTGCACGTGGATCGAGGCATCCAGTTTGTAACTCATTGAGGTAAGATTCTAGACCCTACTGCTGTATAAGAGTACTATGGGTAAACGTGTGTGTTTTTAACGGGTAGATGATTGTAGATCTGCGTTTATTTCAAAGTTGGGTTTTGGGCTTAAAACTCATTTTCAACAATTTCTGTGGATGAAATCGGGTGTCGGGAGTTTCTTTTGAGGTCTTGGTGTTAGGCGTGTGGGTGTTCACGGGTGTTGGATCGGAGTTCGAAAGCTTCAGTTTTGGGTTTGGATGTAGAAACCCGTAGCTTGGAATCAGGTTCTGCTGAGGTTCGGTCGACTGAACCATGGGGTTTGGTCGACTAAAGTTTGGATATTGGGTTCGGTCAACTGAACCGAGGGGTTCGATCGATTGAACTGTGTGTTTTCGCATTTTGTGAGATTCCAGTGTGGTCTTCGATCGACTGGGGGCTTGGTTCGATTGACTGAAGTGATGGGGTGTGTTTTTGGTGGATTTGGTTGGGTTTTTGGTTTCCAATTGGTGTTCCTTGGTATTCAATTGATTAATTTATGGGAATTAGTTGATTCAAATATCTTAGGATTCCTTTTGGGGGTTCGGTTGGTTGTATGGTGGTTTTGGGGGTCGTGTCGTGACCTCGGGTGGGCGTTTGAGTGTTGCCCTCATGGGTAATGTGCATGGTAGATGTGGCTTGTTGATGTACGGTTAGGTGCGTGGGTTACTGTTGGGTTTGTGTTGGTGTGGGTGAGCGTCGTAGGTCTGTGATGGCCGTGTTGGGAGTGTTTGGGCCAGTGGTAGTCGTGTAGGTTATCCTGTGCGTGGATGTCGATTTGTTTCAACGGGTGGCGTCGTGATGCATGGTTATACATTGTTATGTGCATATTTATAACTGTTTATTTATGTACGAAATATATGTAAGTGAATTGCATAAGGTGATATCGTTATGTGTAACGTGGTTTATACTTTAAAATCTAGAGTTTTATAGGCATGTGACGTGGCGTGTGGAACGTCGTGTTGATACATGGTTATATGCTTTAATTCTTGGTTTAGGTTTGCATATGTGTATGTAATGGATTAGATGAATCTGTGATCCAGTAGATGTAAATCCTAGTTGATGATACACGTGTGTGTGTGTGGGTGTATGAGGTTGGCTGCGAAAGCCAGTGTGTGTGCGATATCTGACGGATTGAAACGAGATCCTGACGAGGCATGGGTGTGAGTGTGTGTGTGTGATATCTGACGAATTGAAATAAGATCCTAACGAAGCACGGGTGTGAATGTGTGTGCGATATCTGACGGTTTGAAACGAGATCTTGATGAGGCATGGGTGTGGGGTGTGTGTGCGATATCTGAAAGCTGAAACGAGATTCATAAGAGGCACATGCACATGTATTGCTTGTATTGCATATTGGGACTAATAAACTAAATTTTCTTAAAACTGTATTATCAGCCTACGGGAGTCGAAGTACTGTATAAACGGCCTGTGGGAGTCGTAATAGTTGAATCGTTTTCAAAACTCTGATGAGTCGATAAATGGTTTTTATCCTCGCTTTCCCATTGCATGTGAAAACTTATTTTATTAGCTCTGGTGAGTCGTGTTCTAAAACGATTTTCAAACTTTTTTTAATGGCTTAAAATAGAGTTAAAAACGGTACTTCGTTTATCGAGCTTGTTTAGCTTATACTGTATGTGTTATTTAGAATCTACTGAGCCTTAGCTCACGGTGTGGGATTTATTTTTCTTCAGGTGCCGATCACGCTGGTTGATCTAGAGGTGCTGGAGGAGGTGGAAGAGTGTAGTCTTCCTTTTTGTTAGTTTTGTTATATATATGTTGTAACATGTTTTTTGGGCGTTAGAGCCGTGCAATATTGCCGTTTGGCGTTTATATACAATGCATGTATGGTTTATTATGAGAGTATATTCTCGGGCTGGTGTTGTGGTTAGTTGTTTTCGAATGTTTCACGTGGCTCAGAGTTTGGGGCATGATAACTTGGTATCAGAGCTCTAGGTTCGAATACCTATGAGCCGTGGGAAGAGGGTGTATCCCGTGTGAGGTTGATTGCGTGTGTTTGACTGCATATGTTTACACGCTTTAATAGCTTGATCGTGATTGCATGTGGGTCATACGTGAATGATATGTATTTGCGAGCATGTGGGTTGAATCTTAGGAGTGATAGTCTTGTCTTTGGGCGTTTGGATTAACAAACTTGGGAGCCAAGTTAGAAATGCGTTTAGCTAACGTGATTTCTAGCAGGGAATCTGAGTAGGTTATCCAGATTGACGTGTCATTCTTGTGGGTTCTCCTCGGTATATGTGGAGTTATTTAGCATGAACCTATGTGGCTATGTGTTAGCATGCTAGGTGTTTAGCATTTTGGTCATGCCATGCGCTGCATCTTATGTATTACTTTACTTTCATGTAGATGCGATGTCGGCGAGGAGAGGGCGAGGCCATGGCCGTGCTGGCAAAGAGGATGTTCCTATCCCTGATGCTGGGGATGCTAATGTTCCCCAGGGACCGATGGACGCGACGGAGCTATTGCGTGTGTTGGTTGGTTCTATCCAGCAGCTAGTTGCTAAGGGTGAGCCTGTTAGGGAGAGGGAGGCAGTGCCTGAGGTGAGGGAGGCGAGGGTTATAGCAGTGATGCGGGAGTTCCAGCGTATGGATCCTATTACCTTTGCAAGAGATCCAGATCCTCTTATGGCGACAGAGTGGTTAGAGTTGACGACTCGGATCCTGGACACATTGCAGATTGGGGAGGATGAGTTGCGAGTTTCTTTTACCACCTTTCAGCTGAGAGGTGATGCTCATCAGTGGTGGAGATATGTCAAGACTACAGCGGGGGCCACACGGGCAGCTTTTACATGAGTCTTCATGGAGAGATATTTCCCAGCTTCGAGGAGGGACTTATGCAGGAAGGAGTTCTATTCTCTTACCCAGGGGCTATGGACATCATGCAGTACGAGACCAAGTTTACGAGCTTGTCTCGGTTTGCACTGGATGTGGAGTTCACAGATGAGTTGCTTTCGAAGAGGTTTGAGTGGGGCTTGAGGCTGGCGATCAAGAAGCGAGTGGCGGTGATGGGATATCGTGTGTTCAGATAGCTGGTGGAGGCGGCAGCGAGGGTTGAGAATGCTTTGGCTAAGACTCGAGCTTCGAGGGAGGCCAGGACATCATGGGGTGGGACGGAGGTACAGACAGGTGGACGCTCCAGCAAGAGGAAGAAGTCCTCTGGTCCTAGCTTTTATCCATCTGGACAACGGCAGTTTTCAGCACCATCACCATCTGTGGCTTTGTTTGGGAGGCCAGAGCAGCGGGAGTTGACCTGTTATCGATGCAGATAACTGGGGCATTGTGCGATGGATTGTTTACAGCTGAGACCATCCCAGAGTTTGGTTCCAGCGTACCCACAAGGGAGGGAACCGCCAGTTTGCTATGGGTGTGGGCAGTCCGGACATATTCGTAGAAATTATCCCCAGGGAGGTAGTGAGCCGAGTAAGGAGGACGCACCAGTAGGTTCATATGTGCAGGGTCGACAGCAGCCTTCTACAGTATAGACTTCCCAGATTGCAAGTGGGAGCTCATCAGTTTAGTCGGTGTGGCAGCCGACAGCGCCAAGTTATGGCGGACAGGACATGGTGGGGTTATCCCGAGTGTATTCTCTTGCAGCTCGCGGTTCATCTAAGGCACCGGTCATGGCAGAGGATGCTGATATGCCTTTAACAAGCAGAGGTACTTTCTGAGTATGCAGGTTACGGGTCAGATTCTTCATTACATCTGTTTGGGGTTGGTTATGGATCCCGTGGATGGTGTGCTGTGTTGAGACAGCGGTTGGTGAGGATGTGAGGTTGGGAGTGTTGTAGATCCCGAGTCCTTGAGATAGTTGGCCATTGTCTAGGATGCCTGACCTTGTTTGACTATATCCTAAGAATGGTTTGGCTGGCTATCTCGTGTGCCTGTGTCGATTATGATCAACGTGGTGGTCTCTTTGACCTTGAGTTGAAATTTGGAGGCAAAATTCCTTTAAGGGGGGTAGAGTTGTGAGACTCTGATTCGTTTTCTTTTTCTATGTTTTCGGACGCGCATTACGTGTTTTCGTTTGTGCATGTTTTTACTGCTTTTGATGCATGATCAGACTTAGATATGCATGTGAGGTAGGTTCCCGGGGCCGTGGGCCATTGTGTTACAAATTTCAAAAATTAAAAAAAAAAGATATTTTGGAGACCTATAAATATCTGAAGTTAGATATTTTCATAAAAATATTTTTCAAAACTTCTCTAGTAAGTTTTTCGTTTTCTCTCTGCCTTCTCTCTAAGTTCTCGGGGGCCCGAGGCTCAATTTTTAACGATCCAACAGCGGATCCTTACTTTTGGCGTCGTGGGCTACGCAACCATCCAATCATATTTCAATTTCGACGAAGCTTGATTTTGCACGTGGTTTGAGACGTCGAGTTTTGAACTCACTGAGTTAGGATTCTGGACTCTACTGATGTATAAGAGTTCTATGGGTAAGCAAGTGTGTTTTTAACGGGTAGATTGCTATTGATCTACGTTTGTTTCAAAGTTGTGTTCTGGACTTAAAACCAATTTTTTGGTGATTTTGTGGTTGGAATCGGGTGTCGGGAGTTTCTTTTAAGGTCTCGGTGTTAGGCCTAGGCGTGTGGGTGTTCGGAGATGTTGGTTTGGAGTTTAGAGGCTTCGATTCAGGGGTTTAGAGGTTGAACCCGTAGCTCGGAATCAGTTTCTGGGTGGATTCAGTCGACTGAACTCATAGGTTCAGTCGACTGGATCATGGTTCTTGGGGTTCAATTGACTGAACTATGGGGTCAGTCGACTGAACCGTGTGTTTGGGCATTTTGGCTTTTCCAGTGTGTTTTTCAGTCGACTGGGGGTTGGGTCCAGTCGACTAAAATTGTGGGCTGGTGGTTTGTGATTTTGGGTTGGTTCCTTGGTTTTCGATTGGTGTCGTATGGTATTTAATCGATTAATTTATGAGAATTACTTGATTTAAATACCTGTGGATCCCTTTTGGGGTTTGGTTGGTTGTGTGGTGGTTTCGGGGGTCGTATTATGGTCTCGGGTGTGCGTTTAGGTGTTGCCCTCGTGGGTGACGGGCATGGTAGATGCGGTTTGTTGATGCACGGTTAGGTGCGTGATTTTCCCATTGGGTTTGTGTTGGCGCGGGTGAGCGTCGTGGGTTTGTGATGACCGTGTTGAGTGTGTTTGGGCCAGTGGTGATCGTGTGGGTTGTCCCCGTGGGTGGAAGTCAGTTTTTTTTTGCAGGTGGAGTCGCGATGTGATGTTATATGGTTACGTGCTTATTTATAACTGTTTATTTATGTACGTAATGCATAAGTGGATTACGTGGTTGTGATATCAAACGTTATATGCTTTAAACCCTGGTTTAAGTTTGCATATGTGTATGAAATGGATTAGATGAATCTGTGATCCAGTAGATGTAAATCCTGGTTGATGACACACGTGTGCATGTGTGGGTGTATGAGGTAGACTGTGAATATCGGCATGTGCGATATCTGACGAATTGAAACGAGATCCTGATGAAGCATGATGTATGTGTGCGATATCTTACGAATTGAAACGAGATCTTGATCAGGAACGGGTGTGGGTGTGTGCGCAATATCTTAAGGCTGAAACGAGGTCCTGAAGAGGCACGTGTTCATGGATTGTAAGAATTTCATTTTGGGACGAATAGACCAATTTTGTTAAAAACTGTATTATCGGCCTATGGGGGTCAAAATACTGTATTAACGGCCTGCGGGAGGCGTAATACTTGAATCATTTTCAAGGCTCTGATGAGTCGACAAATGGTTTGTATCTTCGCTTTTCCTTGCATATAAAAATGATTTTCTGGCTCTGGTGAGTTGTGATGTAGAACGGTTTTCAATTGTTTTATTGGCTTGAAAGAGAGTCAAAAATTGCACTTTGTTTATCGAGCATGTTTTGTTTATACTGCATGTACTGTTTAGAATCTGCTGAGCATTGGCTTACGGTATGGGATTTGTTTTCCTTCAGGTACCGGTCACGGAGGTTGATCTGTAGGTGCTGGTGAGGTGGAAGAGCTGTAGTTTTTCCTTTTTGTTCTTTTGTTATATGTATGTTATAAAATGTTTTCAGGCGTTGGTGCCGTGTAATGTTGCCGTTTGGCGTTTATATACAATGCATGTATGGTTTTAGTTGAGAGTGTATTTTCGGGTTGGGTGTATGTTTAGTTGTTTATGGGTGTTTCACGTGACCCGAAGTTTGGGGAGTGACAAGTCTTATTCCTTCTTTCTACCACACCATTCTGCTGCGAAGTGCCAGGTGCTGTCAACTGGGATATAATCTCTTCTGATGACAAGTAGCACTTAAACTCTCCAAAGAGGTATTCTTCACTATCGTCGGATCGTAGTGATTCGATACTTTTACCTAGACGCTTCTCTGCCTCCGCTTTGAATTCTTTGAATTTCTCAAAACATTCAAACTTTTGGTGCATAAGGTAAATATATTCGTACCTTGAGTAATCATCAATGAAACTGACGAAATACTCAAAGCCACCTCTAGCCCGGATTGTCAAAGGACCACACACATCAGAATGAATCAGTTTCAACGGTTCTTTAGCTCTATAGTCTTTGGCCGAAAAGGGCCTCTTGGTAATCTTACCCTCTAAGCAAGATTCACAGACTAGAAGTGCCACCACTTCCAATGAACTCAAAGGTCCATCTGTTACCAGTCTGTTTATCATTTTTAAATTAATATGACCTAAGCGTAAGTGCCAAAAAAACATTTGGTTCATTAAAGAAGAAAACTTTCTCTTATATGGTAATATAGATGTATTATTCTTTTTAGTTAGTTGCAGTATATGAGATATTAGAGTAATAATATAAAGATTATCTACCAATATACTAGAACATATAACATGTTTATTATCCTTAATAACCACAGAGTAATTAAAATAAACCAAATATCCATCTTTAGCCAATTCAGAAATGAAAATTAAGTTCATTCTAATGGCAGGTACATAAAGACAATCTCTCAATATTAAAACTCAATCTCTATCAAAATTGAGAGTGACATCTCCTACTGCAACTGTTGTTACCTTTGTATTATTGCCCATATGCAGGTAAATCTCTCCATCACTAAGTTGTCGAATTTTTTAGAACCCCTACAATGAATTACAGACATGATCAGTGGCTCCCGTATCTACACACTAGGTACCGGTAGATAACACCGCTAAATATGTTTCCACAACCAGTTAACAGAAATTATCATGTTTGTTCTTCCTTCTGAGAAATACTGGGCATAGCTTTTTTCAGTGTCGGATTTGGTTGCAGTGAAAACATCTGTCTTTCAATTTTTTTACATCAGTCCGTGGTCCACTGACTTCCCCAGAAATCTTATCTTCCTATTTCTGAACCTTTTTCTTCTTATGCCTTTCGGTCCAGATGAAGAATTTTTTTAAAAAATAAACACACTTCCTAGTATTGAACGAATATCATTTGTAATTAAAGTTATATCCAAGTAATATTTTCAGTCAACAAAATTCTGTCCCGTTAGTTTATTTTCTTTAAGTATTAAAACAAGTGAATTGAAAGTGGTTTTAATCCTGAGAATCACATAATTAAAAATACCATTAATTATGATGAG
This sequence comes from Heliamphora exappendiculata, assembly GCA_034768845.1. Taxonomy (NCBI): domain Eukaryota; kingdom Viridiplantae; phylum Streptophyta; class Magnoliopsida; order Ericales; family Sarraceniaceae; genus Heliamphora; species Heliamphora exappendiculata. The sequence continues at coordinate 12,181 of JAOTRH010129579.1, read as the reverse complement.
TAAAACTTTGAATTCATTTTAATTTGGTTCCCTCTACCATTTTAAAATTAATTCGCCAGCAGCTTACATTCCTGTTAATAGCATGCCACGATGGTTGAATGTCTACTATCCATCATAACACCAGACAGGATAATTCTTTTTAATTTTACTATCTAGGCAACTGGCCATCCCAAGTAAAATTAAATAGCTGATATAGTTTCGGTCCAGTATATAATAGCAGTAACGCAGATAGAGAGGATATTATTATATACAGCCCAGTGTTAACCATCACCTAATTTTTAATTAATCGCTTTGCAATGAATCTTTCAATAGAGAAGTGATCCACACTAACAATTATCTAGAATTATCCCTAAAGTAGATTTGTAGTAGCGATACCACAATTAATCTGTTCGATAGGAAGGAAAGTCTTACTACCAATACACATGATTTAATTGGATCGCCTACAAACTTGTGATGGAGACTGCGGGATTTATCTGTGAATAAATTCTCTTTCCTACTTATATTTTTAAAATATTTTTTAGGGTTATAAAAATTTATTTAATTAAAATAAATTTGTTAATTTCGAAAGTCACGCGATCTGCACAGTTTTTTCTTTAGCCTTTCAGTTAAGGTAATGATTAAAGACATTTATTTATTTTATTTATCGTCCCACATTTTTCAAAAAATAATAATTTATTTTGATTAAATATTTTTTTAATTTAATTAATTCAAAATCTAGTATTAATTTCTACGTTTTTTCAAGATATCCTATTTAAAAAAATCATCTTAAACGTGATATTATGTAAAAAAATAAAATATATAAAGTTTTTTTATTTAACAAAAATTAATTGATTAAAAAAATTTATTTTATTTTTCATTACAAAATATTTTAATTAAAATCAAAATTTTAAATTAATTAAATTAATATAAAAAATAAAATTAATATTTATCATACACGCAATTAATATATAAAAAAATAAATTAAATATAAGATAAATATATCTTGATTTTATAATCGAATTGAAACTCTGAAAAATTTGATACTCCTGTTAAAATAGAAGCTTTCAGTCTTCTTTTAGTTGCTGCAAAAAATTATTTGTTTTGTACCGTTTGAAGTTTTACATTAACTCAACCACGGCTGTGAATCCACCGCTGCTATGTTTTACCAAACACCAAAACTGCTTTGTCTTTGCAAACTGCTGGACGCTGATTGAGACTGCGCCAAAACTGCTTTCTGGTTAATTGGAAATTTGCGCCGCTGCTTGCTGCTTTGGACAAAAACACTGCTGCCGAAACAGCTTTGACCAGATTGGTTGCTTTGCACCGAAATAGCCTGGTGCAACATCTGTTTGGCTTTGCTGGAAGAACACTGCTGCCGTTTGGGATTCGGATTGCACCGCTTGGATCCAAAGCGCTATTTGGAACAAGCCGTTTTGCTTTGGAAACCTTTTGGACGCTTTTTGATTGATGTGCTGGGACCTAGTTTTGGAAACAGCCCGATTTTATGATTGCTGGGTTGGGACCTGTTGCGCTGGGACCTTAGGCTTTTGTTTGTGCAAAGCGCCGAAACTGTTTGCTTTTGTTCCAAACAAAACCGCTTGCGTTCTTCTTCCTCTTTTTTTTTATCCAAAAAAAACAACTGAAAAAAAAACGGTGAAGCAACCAAAAAATAGCAACTAAAACCGCTGGAACCACCGCCGAATACCGCCGCCAAACACCGCCAACTGCCACTGCCTTCGTTTTTCCATACCTATTCTCAATTTTTTTCTAATAAACTAGAAAAAAAATAAAAAACATAAAGAAAATATATCAAAACCTATATCTCGTAGGCTCTCATTCGATCTATAAAAATTAATCTATCACAGTCAATCTCCGTGAAAAAATAATAATTATTATCCACGCATTTAATCAAATATGAAATTAAATTATGATCACAAAATCAGAAATAGAATGCCTGCAAAATAAAATTAGCAACAGTTCTAAAACTACCCGGCCCCGATAGCTTAAAATAAAAAAATAAAACGGCTCTGATACCAATTGTTGGAGGCAATATTGCCAAGATCATTATTTTTGGAAACGATTTTTGGTAAAAAATTAATTGGACGGACAAACGCCGAAACGGATTTCAAATAAAATTTTTGACGTTAAACAATCAAAAAAAATCCGTGCAACCAAAGTTAATTTAGAAGAATATTTTTTGTCAATCGATTCTTAGACGACGATTTGATTCCGAGTTGAAACTCCTGTCAGATCTTCTACTGTATTCCCTTACGCGATTCTCAAACGCAGTGTGGGTTATAAACTATTGAGAACTCGTACTGGCAAAACCCAGTTATCTTTTGTCTTGAAAGACAAAATATGATATGATATCTAAAACTGGTTCAGCCTACCCGTATATATATAGGGCTACACCAGGGACCTGGAGAGTAATTATGAGTAAGACTTCTAGTGGAACATAGACACCTACCAGCGGTTTCTACAATTACGAAAAGACGGCAGCAGTTTTTGTAATTTTCATAAAACACTAAATTACAGTTCACACCACTAACGAACTATAATTGCATTCTGACCCATAATCTCAAGACCTTCTTGCATTGAACTCATGTTATTAAATGCTTACAATTTCTCCCCACGTTAAGATTCTCGATACCCGCTAATTAAATTTAATTACTGATAATTTAATTTAATCGGCATCTTGATGTTTCTTAAGCATTTTCGCTTAACTTATTTGACCACCGGATAATTAAATCCACTTGCAGGGTTTAGTCTGATTAAAACTTATAAGCATCCTTAAGGGGTATCATCAATCCCGATCTTTCGGGACATGAATTACGTCAATAATTAATAATTATCATATAAATAATACCACTATTCAACTCACCGAGAATATACACCCATATAAGATCACACCCTATAATGAATCAAAATAACGAATATTAAATATACGCAAATTAATAATAATTTCAAGGTTAAGAGGATAAGTATTATTCATAATAACATTGGCGTGTGAATTAATTTATATAGTCAGTATAAAATTAATTACTCCAAATGTCATGTTCAATACACACAAAGTGTACTGACACAGAGAGTCGGAACAATAGACGACGCTATTATCTGTTCTCTATAACCAAAACAAATCTACTAAAACTATGTGCCACAGTCGTACCGATGGTATGTCTATTTCTATCTAAACTGTGAACATAAAACTTATAATCTGCAAGAACCTAAAATCTAATCTTATGTGTGTAAGCCGTACTCTACTCATCAGATTAAATACTATGCAGAATATCGGACATCCATGCATAACAAAGAAATGTTATACATATATTTCTCATAAAAATTCTCATAAAATAAAAAATTAAATTTATTTAAAATAAAATTAAATACTAAAAATATAGTTTTCAGTATATCAACCCTATCAAGAAGATGATAGCGTCAAAGATACGATATACGCTACAGGAAAAGACATGTTGGGCTTCAGCTTGGGCCTCTTAAAAACTAAGACATTACATGCTGTCTTTCACAGTGAATGTAATTTTCTGAATGAACCCATTTAAATACTTGTTTGAGAAACCAGCATTGACAAGAAAGCTGGCCCATTGGCTGTTATTATTATCAGCATTTGATCTCAAGTATGTCACCCAGAAGTCAGTCAAAGGCAAAACGGTAGCAGAATTTCTAGCAGATCAACCAGTTGAGGGAGATGAAGACGTGGAATTCTAGTTCCTTGATGAACAGCTGATGAGAGTCGAGGACGACAAGTGGACCCTTTTATTATTTTGATGGTGCATCTAATCAGTATGGCTATGGAATAGGAGTTCTTCTTGTTACCCTTGATGAGTCACATGTTCCTCTATCTCTGAAACTCAATTTTGAAGTTACCAACAATTAAGCTGAGTATGAAGCATGCTTAGCCAGGTTAGAGGTAGCCTTAGAACTAAGTGCAAAGAAGCTGAAAGTCATTAGAGACTTAGCATTAGTGGTATCACAGGCAAGAGAAGAATGGAAGGTTAAGGACTTAACATTGATTTTCTACCATCAAGAGTTGGAAAAACTAATACCATGCTTTGAATAAGTGATTTTCACGCATGTGCTGAGGCTGCAGAACAAGTTTGCTGATGCACTGGCTACTTTGGCATCAATGATTGATATACCACCCGAGGTCAGAATGAGGCCATTTAAAATTGAGCAGAAGAGAAAGCCAACATACGAGATAACAGTTGCAATCGAGGAAAGCATTGACGAACTCCCTTGGTATTTTGACATTTAGAGTTTTGTGAAGAAGGAAAAATATCCCAAGTTTGCCAGTAAAAAGGATAAAAGGGCAATAAGGAGATTATCTGCACAATTCGTCATTTGCGGGGGAAAATTGTACAACCAAGGGCACTCTAGAGTCAACAAATTGTGTGTCAACGGTGAAGAAGGATGAGAATTGATAAAAGAGATATAAGCGGGAGTCTGTGGGCCTCACATGAGTAGAAACATGTTACCAAGAAGATCCTTCGACAAGGATATTTTTGGATGATAATAAAGACAGACTATATACAGTTCGTGCGAAGGTTCCATAAGTGTCAGATTCATGCAAACCATATGCACGTTCCTCAATCTCAATTGTATAGCTTAACGTCGCCATGGCCATTTTCAGTATGGGGCATCAACGTAATTGGTAGAGTAACACCAAAGGCTTCGAATGAGCACGAGTTCATTTTAGTGGCCATCAATTATTTTACCAAGTAGTTGGAAGCTGCCTCCTACTTAGTATTAAAAGCTTAACAAGTTACCAAGTTCATTAGACATAATATCATTTGCCGATACGAGGTCCCTCATGAGGTTATCTCAATTATTGGCTCGCACTTTCAAAGTGAGGTCTTGAATCTTTTTGAAGAATACTGGATAGTAGTTCATAAGTCATCACCATATTGGCCACAAACCAATGGTGCAGTCGAGGCAGCAAATAAGAATGTCAAGAAGATTCTTCAGAAGATGATCAACTCACATAAAGATTGGCCGGAACACCTACCGTTTGCACTTTGAGGGTATAGGACTTCAATCCGAGCTTCAACAAGAACCATGCCATATTATTTAATATATGAGATAGAAGTTGTTCTTCCCATTGCGGTGGAAATCCATTCACTAATAGTAATGGCTGAGACGAATATTCCAGAGAAAAAATGGCAGAGAAATCAGATGGAAGAGCTGCTTCTATTTGATGAAAGAAGATTGCAGGCTCTATTTCATATACAAGGGTACCAAAGGAGAATAGCCAAAGCGCTCAACAAAAAGGTCAAGACCCGAGATCTTAGAGAAGAAGATCTGGTTCTTAAGGAAATCAGAGCTCCCATCTTCGACCCAAGGGGTAAGTTCAAGCCAAACTGGTATGGGCCGTTTCTGATCAAAATCATTATGACTAGTTGTACGGTAATTATCATGGATTTGGATGGTACTGTGTTCTCCACTCCATTCAACCTTGACCAACTCAAAAAGTACTACCCTTGAGAGAAAAATAAAGATAAAATAAAAGCTCGCTTAGTTAAAAATCGATAAGGCAACACAGGTAAAAGTTAGAACAGCCCGCAAGGCCGAAAATCCAAAAGGGTGACCTTGGCAAAAGTTAGGGCATCATAAAAAGAGAGTGTTAATACCCGAGAGTAAATCGAGCTTGAACTACATTAAGGTCTGATTCCACTATCTTGGAATACGTATGCAGCTTCTTGTAAGAAGTCAGACCACATTCTTTGTTTTAACCATCTTTGGATCCAAATAAGATCAATGTAAATTTATCTTTTAGTTTTGATAATAAAGTTGTTTACTTGCAAAATCGAAAAACTTTGGATAACTTAGATTCTTTTTCAACATAAAGTGACATATTTCATTTTCAACGTTGGTTACAAAGTTTTGAAAAGTAAAGAAAGGGCGCGCAAGTTCCAAACTCTAAATAAAATAAGGAAAGTTATGAAATCTCGAAAACAAAGTGAGTGCCCCAAATCTTCCTTCTTTTTGCTTCATGTTTTCCTTCTTCTTTATCTCTTTGCTCCCCATCTTGCACCAACCATGCCTTGTACTCGTCAGAAAACTCTGGGCACTACAGCTTCTGCATCTCCATTAGTGAACGAGACTACTAAGCCTCCTAGTATTTTGCTAGAAATGGGGCTCGCAGTGAAGACAAATACAAGCGGCCTCGAACACCGTAGAAGATAATCTGGCTCCGACCAAACTGACGCATGATCCGGCATAGATAGTCGTAAGCCAATCAGCAGGTCGCTAAGATGGCCCATAGTAGTCAAGGTCATGGTAGGGATCCGCCACCAAGAACGCTGTCAAGTACTGCCTGGGCCTAAGAAAGAAGAGAGATACTGCCGCAAAGTTGCCTCAGTATTGCATATCTAATAACAAGGACGATAGAGGAGAGCCACAATATTGTACATATCTGTGGGTGGTTTCTTCATAAGGTTCACCTTCTCCATTAGCCAGATCTGAAATAGAGATTAAAAAGGTAAAGCCAAAGAGAAAGCAATAAGAGGAAAACTGTGTAAGAAAATAAAGTAAAGAAGAGAAGGTTAGAAGGGAGTCTCAGATGGCCGACAAGGATTACAAGATAGATGGAGGATATGATGATGAGCCCTTCAAACCCGAACCTGAACTAGATAAAGGGGTAGAAAGGGACCGGCCAGAAATTTGAGAGAGCGACCTCGGAAGACATCAAAGTATATGACAAAATATGAGCATGCAAGGATTTTGGGTATAGTTTGGCATGAATGCACCCATCATGGTTGAGTTAGGACAAAACGGGCCCCTTTGAGGCCGCAATAGAAGGTCCTTGACAAAGGCCCAGGTAGTGGATGAATTGATCGTTGAAGACTTGTGGAAGAGGCAAGTGGGAAACAATTATCAAAGGCAGTGTGTTTTAGCCAACAGTGTGAAAGCTGTCGAGTTTGCCCGAAGAACTAAGAGACTGCAAGCAAAGGTAGTAGTCCCGCCGCAGAGAACAGCATCCAGGCCAATCAATGTCTCGTCTAGAACCAACGAGATAAAGTTTTTTTCCAACCACATTTGACCCACAATATCAACTAGTGCGCAGCTGACGCATCCATCAGAAGAAACGAGAAGGTACCTAGCCAAAAGGCAGAAACACAGTACATAGCAACGCCACAATTGAAAGCCAAGATCACTAAGGTCGCCAGTAGGACGGAATCAGTTTATTAGCCATGGGATGTCAAGACAGTCATAAGAAGTCAAAAGGGAAGCCTCCATCTTAGATAAACCACAAAGTTGTATTATTTGCTGACGGGTGGAAAGAAAGAAGGTGGGTACAACTACAAACTTTCTCGGGGTCGGATCTAGATTGGCGACAAACTCCTCTACAATGGAGCATAGTTCCTCGAAGCCAAAGCAGAAGACATGAGATTACGGGTCCCAATATTGTGCAGCAGTCCGTAGTAGTGGTCCATCGATCTTTAATGTCATCAGAGAGAATAAGGAATTAATGCCAAACAAGACAAAGTTCAGACGTTCAATATAGGAAAACTCCTCAACCCATGCAGAGAGTGAGCTATGGAAGGAAGCCAACTTGATGAAAGTGACAAGAAATGGTGACCCTAAGGGATATATTTATAAGGCATGAGAAGGCTGGACATCAAAAAGTTCAAAAAAAAGTACAATCAGTGTGGTGACCGCCATCTTGGAGTATGAGACTGCCAGCTTCAGAGTACCAGTACAACGATGTCACCTTGCTAACCCGGTGACCGCCACAATGTATCATGGCGACCGCCATGTTCAAAGGTGGCGGGCATTTAATGTTTGCGGTTTTTATAATTTTTGAGACTTATATCAAGCATCCAAAGCATTTTAAGTAGCAAACGAGGAAAATTCATGCAAACAGATAATGCAGTAAATGGCACAAAGGCCCAAATGTATCAGAATGTAAAACATGGGCACCCAGGCCCAATAATTGATAAACTGGGGCATGTAGGCCCATAAAAACCAAATGTGTCATAAATGTTCCAAAAATGTATCATAAAGCAAGATGTATCATAGGGAAGGTATCTCTAACGTCTCTGTCGGACTTGGCGAGAAGATGAGCCAACGTCTGAAGGGTCGGCCTTAGATGAGTCGAATTGCTCCTCCAAATTATCGCAATCATCACTATCACTGCCAGAAAAGGAAGAGATAACTAGGGAGTGGCTCCGAGCAAATGAAATGGATCCACAAGAATAGCGAGCTCGAAAAGAAACACCAGACCCGCAGCCTTGAGCTTGAGCCAGGATTGGAACCGGAGGTCAGACTGGGGCTTGTGGCTGTACTATGCCGGTAGCAGGTGCCGAAGGCTATTAAAAAGAAGTAAGAATCATAGCATAATATAGAAAAGTGCAGAAAATTAGAAGTGTTATAAGATACTCACTATGACCACTGGGGTAAAAGCAATGTCAGCTGCTCGAACTGTGGCATCTAGCTGACGGACAAGGGCCCTCAGGCCCGTAACCATCAACATTATGCGATCCAGCCACGCCTGATTAATCTGCAAAGAAGAAAAAGCAGTTCAAGAAAACTAAACAAATAAAGCAATAACAGAAAGAAAGGTGGAAGAACAAAGGACAAACCTGGCCAATCTCAACTTCAAACTTAGATGTCGGTTGAACTATGACCGAAAGAGGGAAAGAAAAGTCGTACACCACAGTCTGAATATCCCATGGGATATTAGAACCCATCACCCCTCAAGTACCAGCTCCAGCAACTCCAACAACTCTAGCAGCTCTGGCAGCTCCAGCAACAGCAACGGAAGCAGCTCCAGTAGCAGTAGCACCACCAATAGCTCTGGCTGTAGCAGCCTCAGGAACGGCCTCTCGTGCTCTACCCCTCCTCCTGCCAGCAGGTGCAGCAGGGCCGGGACCTAGTGGTCCTAGTAGATGTGCTCAGGCCCAAGCCGTGTAATCCCCCTTTGGTCTTAATAGCATGGTGGTGTGGGTCCCCATCATGTTCAATAGTATGTCAACTCTACACATGTTGTCTATTCGGTATACGGGCTTGGGAAACGACGGGGATCTTGAAGTGATCAAGGCTGATTAACTGGCGGAGCATCCACTCAGCCAAGTAGTACTCACCGCAGAAGGGGCCCCTTAGCAGGATCCGCATCATAGAAGCATCGTAGCTGCGCATCAGATCCTCGCCAACTCGATCCTCTATCCCTCGCTAGATGTCTCAGTGAACCTGCAGAAATTCAGTGTACAGTACAGTGGTCAGTTAGCAGTATGAGGTAAGCAGTAATCAGCGCAGTAAGCAGTAAGCAGTAATCAGTAAGCAAGAGACAGTACAATGCACAATAATCAATTTATTGTTCAGAATACAGTGCAGTGCAGAGAATAGTGAATAGTGTGATACAAAAAATAGTATACAGTACAGTAAGGAGTGAATAGTGGTACCAGGTTAGGGGTCCGTTGGTCCAGAGATGTCCAAAATTTGTCGATGTTCTTCCCCCCTCTCTTTTTCCTCTTCAGACCTCGGGCCCACCGAGCTGCGCATGGAATAACTAGAGGGACGGTGGAAGAGTTCGCCAAGACATGAAGCCCGAGGAACTTATAAGTCCAAAGCTGTGAAGAGAAGATGGCAACAAGAAGAACATATAATAGATAACAAATAACAAAAGAAATGAAAAAAATAAAAAATAAAGCATACCTCATAAACCCTCTAGTATCCCCCAATATTGAGCTTTTGGGAAAACCTGGTCAAGGCCCTCATCGAGCCGTAGAATGTAGCTAAGACAGCTCCTCCACAGTCATAAGTGGCAATGCGGTCACAGCGGGCGAGGGCGCCAAGACAGTGTAGATAAACAGTATTCTCCTTGTTCGAGAATAAGAGGGTACCGAACATGTAGAGAAGAAAGCCGCCAGCAACCCACTCGAAGTGGTGGAGCTCAGTGTAGTGGAAGTGATGGAAACGCTTGAAGAACCAAGTGTATCTGACCCTGTCTCTATCCATCTGAACTAGAATAGCTCCAAGTAGGTAAGTAAAGGCATCGACGGAGTGTGCAATGGATCTGTTGAACAGAATGGGAGCACCTCCGACCTGAATGTAGGCAATCAGTGCAAGATTGAGAGGCATCAGAGTAGCATCAAAAGTGGTGGAGTGAAAGGAGTTGGTGGTATCCCACCACCTCTCAGCCAAGGCTGTCAACCATACCCGGTCATTGCTGGTCCTACCTAGTAAAGGTATGAATCGAGCAAAATAAGAGGCATCCACAAGAGCCCGATGGGAGCGGGGAGGACATCATATCACTCCAACACCTCACCAGAGGCAGAGCCGCCAAAGCCTCGGACGTTCTGGCCAACCTTAAAAGAAGAAGATGAGTAGAATATATATGAGCAGTCAATAGAATGCAAAAAATAACTGAAAGTAATGAAAACCCTAAGCCTTGGGGAGCCAGGAAAATCCTTCAAGCCCTAGAAAACTAGGCACCCTAAGCCCTAGTGCACTAGAAAAATCTTTTCAACCCTACGTTTGTGTGTATGTGACGATCCTTCGATTTTTTCACTCCCTAGTAGAAGATTAGGTACCTTCAGCCCTAGAAGACTAGGCACCCTAAGCCCTGGTAAGCCAGGTAAATCCTTCAAGCCCTAGAAGACTAGGCACCCTAAGCCCTGGTGAGCCAGCTAAATTCTTCAAGCCCTGGAAGACTAGGCACCCTAAGCCCTAGTGCGCTAGGCAAAGATTTTCAATCCTAGGTTCGTGTGTGTGTGACGATCCTTCAGTTCTTTCACGTCCTAGTAGAAAACTATGTACCCTAAGCCCTAGAAGACAAGGCGCCCTAAGCCCTGGTGAGCTAAGCAAATCCTTCAACCCCTAAAAAACTAGGCACGTTAAGCCCTGAAAGATTAGGCACCATAAGCCCTGGTGTGCCCGATAATTCTTTTTAACCCTAGGTTCGTGTGTATATGATGATCCTTCGATTCTTGCACGCCCTAGTAGAAGACTAGGTAACCTAAGCTCTACAAAACTAAGCACCCTAAGCCCTGGTGAGTCAGGAAAATCCTTCAAGCCCTAGAAGACTAGGCACCTTAAGCTTTGGTACGCCAGGAAAATCTTTTCAACCCCAGGTTCGTGTGTGTGTGATGATCTTTCGATTCTTGCACATCCTAGTAGAAGGCTAGGTACCCTAAGCCCTAGTAGATAAGGCACCCTAAGTCCTGGTGAGCCAACCAAATCCTTCGAGCCCTAAAAGACTAGGCACCTTAAGCCCTGAAAGGTTTGGCACCATAAGTCCTGGTGCGCCAGACAATTCTTTTTAACCCTAGGTTCGTGTGTGTATGATGATCATTCGATTCTTACACGTCCTAGTAGAAGACTAGGTAACCTAAGCTCTAGAAAACAAAGCACCCTAAGCCGCAGTGAGCCAGGCAAATCTTTCAAGCCCTAGAAGACTAGGCCCCATAAGCTCTGGTACGCCAGGAAAATCTTTTCAACCCCAGGTTCATGTGTGTGTGATGATCTTTCAGTTCTTGCACGTCCTAGTAAAAGACTAGAAACCCTAAGCCCTAGAAGACTAGACACCGTAAACCCTAGTGCGCTAGGAAAATCTTTTAACCTTAGGTTTGTGTGAGTGATGACCTTTCGATTCCTTCAATCCCTAGAAGGCTAGGCATTCTAAGCACTGGTGCGCTAGGCAAATCTTTTCAACCTTAGGTTCATGTATGAGTGACGATCCTTTGATTTTTACACGTCTTAGTGGAAGACTAGGTACCCTAAGCTCAAGAAGACTAGGTACCCCAAGCCTTGGTGTGCCAGATAATTCTTTTCAACCCTAGGTTCGTGTGTGTGTGTGTGACGATACTTCAATTTTTGCACTCCTTAATAGAAGACTAGGTGCCCTAAGCCCTAGAAGACTAGGCACCCTAAGTCTTTGTACTTTAGGCAAATTTTTGAAACCCTAGGTTCGTGTGTGTGTGACGATCATTCAATTTTTGCACTCCTTAGTAGAAGACTAGGTTCCCTAAGCCCTAGAAAACTAAGCACCCTAAGTCCTGGTGCACCAGGCAAATCTTTTTAACCCTAAGTTCGTTTGTGTGTGACGATCCTTCGATTTTTGCACTCTTTAGTAGAAGACTAAGTTCCCTAAGCCCTGTTGAACCAGGAAAATTCCTATCATAAATTCACCCTTAAACTTTTATGTTTTTCACAAAAATAAAAATGAAAAATCTCCCCCTAGATTTTT